>SEMN01000714.1:0-100848 GCA_005408345.1 Macquaria australasica
AGCAGGCTTTTTGAAGTGCTGCTATATTGGATCTACCAATTTAACTCACAGTTCAGACTCAACAATATCCCTGAAAAAGCCAGGACTATGGGATAGTGGAAGCTGAAATCTGTCAGTGCTGACTGACTGGAAACAGAAAAATGGAGAGGGAGAAAAACAGACTCCATCTTGGCCCATAATAGTTTTGGAGGTCCTCTTTTAGCCATCCCAGCTATTACACGGGTCATTTACCATACAGTATGATGCTGCCTGCTATGCTTCATTTTGGTGACACATGCCCTTGTTGTGAACCATGGTAGAAACTTTTTACTCTTCTAAAGCAGTTGCAGGTAGTGGAACATTTGTCTCAAAGTTTTATTCTGTACATGGATAAAGAGTCAGTGCATCAACTTTAGTCCTAAAGTACTGAGAGTTTTACTGACTCCTAAAGATTTATCATTAAAACTAGTGATAGACTTAAATTTTCTATGCGTATAGTAAGTTAGTAACAAGAATGTAGAGAGGAAGATAGACTCTGTAATACATGAGCTTAGAATTTGTAAAACTGTATTTAAACTCCAACTGGCAACACTTTTACTAAACAAAATGCATTTTCTATGTTGTAAGGTACTTTGGACACAGTTATCCATATGTTATTTATTTATTTTTTTCGTTCCGGCGCCGCTTTGAGTGGCAGCCTGTTGCAGCAGCTCCCGTTCGCGGTTTGAGTTTTTTTTGAGTTTACTAGTTTGCTAGTGAAGTATAGTCGTTCTTTTTTGCTATATATCTGTATGTATTTGCTATGTATTTTTAGTACTTGTTATTTTGCTATTTTTTGGCATCTTTGGAGTTTTTTGGACATTTTGTTTATCGTTTATGGAAACAAGACTGCTGATGCCCTTAGAGACGGCGTCCATAGTTACCGCCGGCAGCCATGGTGACTCCATTGTCATGGGGACTGTAAGATCTATCTCCAACAAGATGGACGAGCTGGCGGCGCTGACCCGGCATCAGAGGGAATACCGGGAGTGTAGCATCATGCTATTCACGGAGACTTGGCTAACCGCGCTAACTCCGGATACGAACGTTTCGGTGAATGGCTTCCAACTATTTCGGGCGGACAGGACGATGGAGAGCGGTAAGAGGAAGGGAGGAGGGCTGGCACTGTTTGTTAATGACAGATGGTGTAACCCTGGGCGCATCACTGTTAAGGAGCAAACCTGCGACAAGAACATTGAACTGCTAGCTGTTAGCATGAGGCCAAACTATCTACCGAGGGAATTCTCGCATGCCATCGTGATGGTAGCTTACATCCCCCCCTCTGCTAACGCTGAGGCAGCCTGTGATGTCCTGCTCTCAGCAGTAAGCATGCTGCAGACACAACACCCAGATGCCCTCCTCGTCATCTCTGGTGATTTTAATCATGCCCCTCCGTCCTCCTGTCTACCCACATTCACTCAGTATGTTACTTGCCATACCAGAGACAACAGAATACTGGACTTATGTTATGCCAACACCAAGGATGCATACATCTCATTGAGTCTCCCCTCCCTGGGCAGATCTGATCACAACCTTGTGCATCTCAGGCCTGTCTACAGACCTCTTGTGCGCAGGCTGCCTGCTGTCCTGCCTGCTGTCCCACGCTCAGTGAAGAAGTGGTCTAACGGAGCAGAGGATGCTTTAAAGGACTGTTTTGACACTACTGTATGGGACATTTTTAGTGACGCTCATGGGGAGGATATTGACAACCTCACAGACTGTCTGACGGACTACATAAACTTCTGTGTGGAAAACACCATCCCCACTAGGACTGTACGTTGTTTCGCCAACAATAAACCCTGGATTACTCCTGATATTAAGGCTCTCCTCAAGGAAAAAAAGAGTTTTTGTATCGGGTAACAAGGAGGAGTTGAAGAGTGTCCAGCGAGAGCTAAGGAGGAGGATCAGGGAGGGGAAAAACAGCTACAGGAGAAAGTTGGAGAGACAACTGCAGAAAAATAACACCAGAGGAGTTTGGAAGGGCCTTAAAACCATCTCGGGCCATATGGACTCCAAGCCCCGGCCTGCGGGGGATCAGAAGTGGGCAGATGACCTGAGCGTATTCTTCAACAGATTCGATCAGGCATCTACCCCTCCCCCTGCCCCGTCTCCTCTGCAACCATCATTACCATCTACCCTCCCTGCCTGCAGCCCTCCCCCTCCCTCATCTCACCACTTATCACTCCCCACAGCCCTCAGCTTACAGCCACTTAATACACCCACACCACAGCCTGGGCTGGGCCCATCTCCCCATTTCACACCCGCAAACACCCCCCATTCAGCCCCCATGCTCTCTACAAGCTCAACTGGGCTGTTCCTCACAACATCCCAGGTGAGAAACGAACTGAGGAAGATAAGGGTGGGGAAGGCGGCGGGCCCAGACAGCATCAGCTCCAGACTTCTGAAGTCCTGTGCGGACCAGCTGTGTGGGATTGTTGAACAACCTGAGTCTGAAGCTGGGGAGGGTGCCAAAACTGTGGAAAACATCGTGTCTGGTTCCTGTGCCGAAGACCCCACACCCCAAGGACCTCAATGGCTATAGGCCAGTGGCATTGACCTCTCACCTGATGAAGACCCTGGAGAGACTGGTCCTTGTTCACCTGCGTCCGCTGGTGAGCCCATGTATGGACCCTCTGCAGTTTGCCTACCAACCCCGCATTGGGGTGGATGACGCTGTCATTTACCTACTTCACACATCCCTCTCTCACCTAGAAAAGGCTGGAAACACTGTGAGGATCATGTTTTTTGATTTCTCCAGTGCTTTTAACACCATCCAGCCCAGGATTCTGGGGGACAAGTTGGAGCACGCTGGGGTGGACCATCACCTGGCAGCATGGATCCTGGACTACCTCACAAACCGACCACAGTATGTGAGGTTACAGGACTGTGTGTCTGACACACTTCTCTGCAGCACAGGGGCTCCACAGGGAACCGTTCTGGCGCCTTTCCTGTTCACCTTCTACACAGCGGACTTCACCCATAACACTTCGAACTGTCACCTGCAGAAGTTCTCTGATGACTCTGCCATCGTCGGCCTCATCACCAACGGGGATGATGGGGAGTACAGAGAACTGACCCAGGGCTTTGTGGGTTGGTGTCAGCAGAACCGCCTCCAGATCAACGCGAGTAAAACCAAAGAGCTGGTGGTGGACTTCGGCAGGCGCAAACTCCCTCCACCTACACCAGTGAACATCCAGGGAACGGACATTGAGATTGTGAGATCGTACAAGTATCTGGGTGTTCACTTGAACAGCAAACTGGACTGGTCAGACAATACGGACGCTCTGTTTAAAAAGGGCCAGAGCCGTCTCTTTTTGCTCAGGAGACTAAGATCTTTTGGAGTGCAGGGTGCACTCCTGAGGACTTTCTATGACTCTGTGGTGGCATCAGCTGTCTTGTATGGGGTGACCTGTTGGGCCAGTGGCATCTCTTCCAGGGATAGAAAGAGACTGGTAAAGAAGGCCAGCTCTGTCCTTGGATGCCCTCTGGACCCAGTGGAGGTGGTGGGAGGCAGGAGAATGGTGGCCAAGCTATCATCACTACTGGAGAACACTTCCCACCCTCTACATGTCACTCTTTCAGAACTGGGCAGCTCCTTCAGCGACCGGCTGCTCCACCCGCGGTGTCTGAAGGAGAGGTACCGTAGGTCCTTCCTGCCTGCTGCTGTCAGACTCTATAATCAGTACAACTCCCGGTAATCTACACTTGACTGTCAGTGTGCAGACTATTCACTACTATACTTCATACGACTGCTGTGCATTATCTTCATACATATATTGTATTCATGATGTTATCTACTTCATATGTTGCTGTGAAATATTTTTCATATACATGTATATTATATATGTGCAATATTTTTATCTTATCTATTTGTTCATACTTACAACTGCACTCAGTCACTATTATTTATTTCTGTCTATACTGTGTATAGGACTATTTTTCTATTTATTTTTATTGTATTTCTATATATGACACTTTTGCTGGCTGCTGCAACGCTAAAAATTTCCCCACTGTGGGGAAAGGCTTATCTTATCTTATATACACACACGTACGGTATATATACACACATATATACACACACACACACATACATACATACACATATATACATATACATATATATACACATACATGCTGTGGTGTTGAGTGGAGGTGACAAAATAGGTCACCCTCAGCAAATTCATGAAGACAGCATGATTTATATAATACTGATGAAGAGAATGCGGTGGATGGAAGGAATGGAAAAGTTGTGTTTAATGTATGTCTTTGTTGTGACAGTTGTTACTGGGAAAGAAAACTAAGCATTGCAAGTGCTCACATGTGCGTGTTAAATGTATGCATTAGTGTGTCAGAGTAAAATGCAGAGACAGAGCAGCAAAAACACAGAAGGAGATGCAGAGCCTGTATATGCATGATAAATCCTATTCATGAGTCTTGCTTGGTTCAAACACTTGCTTCCTTCTGAAATGAAAGCCTTCCGTGCAGTTGGACCTCTCAGGCACACTGCATCGAGACCAGTGTTTACTATGCATAGAATTTATTTAGGTGGTACAAGCAAATAAATCTGCCCCCACATAAGTAGATGTTTTAAATTTATTGTTAGTGTCTTTCAAAAGTCAAAGTCACATGCAGCTGATTGTGAGAGCCTGATTTTGCTGTGTGCAGCCCCTTCTTATACCCTCTTGAAGCAGCCAAGCAACTTTCAATTGCATCTCAGTCATTACCAGTGGATGGAGTTTGCTCAGTTGTTACTGATATAGCTCAGATGACCTCAGTTTGGTCATTTGGCTGGGGAAAAGTTAAAGAGCAGTGCTCAGCCCCCATTCATAACTACACCTGAGGTGCCCTTGCGCAAGGCTCTTAACGCCTCAGTATGCTTCAAACAAAGTGCCTGTTGGATCATCTACAGTGTCGGAAAGCCCCTTTCGTATTTCAATGAATGCCTTCAAGTAGAGACTGTCCGAAGAGTGAAACATTATCCCAATCGGTATGTTTCACCACGTTGAGACTACAAACACATGCCAAAGACGGAATTCTTGGAGAGAGGTCAGAGATGCAGTGGAATGTAGTGAGGAGGAGGTTATGACAGCAGGTCTTTCACCCCACCTTCCAGATGTGATCAAACAGCACTATGACCTATTTTGTTTGAAGCATACTGAGGCCCTTAACCCCCAACTGTTCAAGTGGAGCTGGTCAGTGGCCAACATATAACTGTACTAACTGTGCAGTTCTGTACAGACTGGTTGTACTGAGCAGATTCCAGGTATTAATGTATGACTGAGAACAGGGAGTTCCTGAAAAAGAGAGCATTCCTCCCAACAAAACTAACCTGGTCAAACATAGGTTAAACAAGTGGGGAGAACATTTGGGATAAGGTTAAAAAGAGGGTTTTGCAGCAATAATGCATGCCTAAATATTTACAAGAACTGCATAATATTACTGTCTGTTAGCACAAACCAAAATCCCCTAGCGCCATTTCCAACTAAAAAGTCCCCAAATATAAACACTGTACAAAAAAGGACCCATATTAGCGAAGGATAGGGATCAGATGTCCCTATCCTTCCAAAATATTCGTTATTGTAAATATTGTGATTGTATCCTCATCTGCCACTGCTATGGTTAAGATATGGTTAGGTTTAAGCACAAAACTACTGATGGTTGTAAATGAATGAATAGAGGTGAATGTCAGTGTTTTAGGAATATAAGAACCATGTTGATGGGATATTCTGAGCCTTAGTTCCATCAAAAACTACATTGAAAGTATAACATGGATTTTGTAACTCCTATCATTATTTTTCTTTGTCCTACTTCTATTTGGGGGATAATCATGCTCTGGAATACGTTTTGGAACTACAGTTTCCATAATCACGGGTATGTGAACAGCTATGGAGTAAGTGAGTTAGCTGTTGACTACAACTTGAGCCCAATTTTTTGTCTATATTTGTTTACATTCTGGAAAACTGGCACAATTAAAAGTGTGCCGAATTCGCTATGGATGGATGGATGAACAGAGGATATTAATATCCTCGGAACGTGGAAGTCCCGCTGTTATTAGTAAAAATTTTTACACAAATTGCGGCAATTAGGCGCTAAGGATTTTAAAGTACCCTAATTGCCTTCATGGGGTATGCGTCACAGCCATTGCTGCAGCTCCAACTGTTCACTGTATTGCCAAGCAGGCCAAATCATCAGGCAAAACTTCCCGTTAGTTTTAGAACACCGGCATGCACCTCACACAGTTTTTCAGGGTATTTTGGAGGCAAAATGGCAACTACCTTTTACTAGGCAGGTAAACCTAAGAAAGGGGAACCTGAGTTTGACTCTACACTTGAGCCTTCTATGCACAACCCTTGAGAGATGTTTAAAAATGAATGAGTTTAAATGCATTACAACACACTGTTCAATCTCCTCCCCACCTCTACATTAAACACCTGCCCTCAACCTGCCTGCCCTCTTCTACTTGGTACACACCCCCACAGGCCTCAAATTTGTCAAAGTGGCAAGGGTCGTGGATTGTACTCCCTGGAGGGCATGGTACATGGGAATGAGACTAAAATTGAAAAATGAGGTCTTGAGTGGAGCTCTAATTTCTCTGGGGCTCCACACCTGACCCCAGAATATCTGCTGATTAGAATTGGAGGGTTAACTTCCAGGCAGGCACCAGCAATTTCTGACAATGGATGGATAAATGGTGTACGTCACCATCTTTGTGGAGCCCATCAGCAAGAACATACAATCAGTGTTGAGGGAGGAAAAGTGGCACACACTCAATATTTCACCTTCCCGAGTGCTGCTAAGGTCATATGAAATAAAAGGGCTGCAGACAAGCAGGAAAGATAATCCATAAAATACACATACTGTAGCAATTAATTGACAATGTGACCAAACCAGCTGTGAAATATGGAGTCCATTCTGCAAACAATTAAACTAGATTGGACAAACATGTCCTGCATGCAGAGTGGTATACAACCACAATTAACATCCCGAGAAAAATGCCAACCAATACATGCATGTTAGATTGATACACACTGAAAATCAAATCAACATCTAAAACAAGAATTCAGACATTTTGAAAGTATTTAAAACCGTGTCCTCAAGACACAGATCTGAGGTTCTATAAGCCTGGCTGTTTTCTCTGTGAGCATGTTTGTTATAGTCCAAACCCAAGTTCAACTATCCATAGAGACAGATGACACAAAACATCCAGGAAATTGTACGAAAAATTAACTGTCTGTTCAACATTAATTCCCAGTCTTACAAACTGTAAATTCTCAGATAGTGGCATTTATTTATCTCAACTGCACAGAGAGCCAGGTCTTTATTGGAAATGGGCTTACAATAGAGACAAGCCTTTTTTCTGATTTCCCTGTTTTAAAAGTATAATTGATCATAATAACAACCCTCCCTGTTTTATTTCTGATCTGCTCCAGTTTTATAAACTCAAACTCAACAGTTCCTCTATGTTTGCCTGTTGTCTTGATAAGGTCTAAGTATAATGTTTCCACAGCACTAATTTCATCAGTACAACAACAGAGTCATGTCATATCCACCACTCTGCTGCTCTGTTTCTCTTTTTCACGCAAATACTGTTTAAATCCAGTAATTATTTCCAGTCGCTTTAATTGTGCCGTTTTTCGAATCCTGTTAAGCTACCACATTAAAGGCCTTCCAGCAACTCAAAGAGCATTAACCATCTTGTAAAGGCTTTTAATTTGACATGTCTGCAGGAAGGGTTGAGTTTCACTGACTACAACTTAACCATGCTCAAAAAATGGCAAACATAATGGAATAGCATGGAATTTATTAGTAAATGAGAACAGTATTTCTCCCAAAAAAGAGAATCTCAGAGCAGCAGAGTGGTAAGTATGACATGACATGACTGTTGTTCTATTGATGCACTGATATACAAAGAATTAGTGCTGTGTAAATGTACATTTTACGGAATTGCCCATGTTATCCCAGTTAACCAGTACTTCAGTTGGCTTTTAGATTCCAGACATTCTTTCAGACTGACGGTCAATAACAGCTGGTGGGATGGTAATGGAGTGACCAATGACTGAACCAACCCGAAGGTACTTGATGTTGTAATAACAGAGAACTCTGATGGTTCAGGGACACTAGTACCTAAGCTTGTGAGAATTAGATCATTTATGATAAGACCTTGGAATGCCCCATTAGTCTCAATTCATGAAGATGTTAGAGAACGAGAGGGGTGAAAAGGTAAATTATATTTTCCACATCTGTGTAGCCACAAAGGTCTGTGTGATATACATTTTGTCAGCTGCTCATGTCCGTGAACGTCTTTGGAACAACTGCACATGAGACAAATGTATGACAGTGTGGACTGTACATGCCAAGTGCAGTATGTACGGTGGAAAAGCATAATGGAATGTCAGCATTTTGATTTCCACTACATATGTGTGGAATGGCTCTGCATCTGCAAACACCTGATATAGTATGTAAAGAACTGCTGCCCATGACTGTTTTGGAGCTTATGAGAGGTCTTACTGTGTGTTCAGGCAGAACGCAAAGCAAATTTTAGAGGCAGCGTGAGTGCATACAAAGTCAATGGAAAGATGCAAATTTGCCAGGAGCAGAGCAAACTGATGCGATTAGACGTGTCCATGAGAGTTGAACATTTTTCGGCCTGAGTGAAAAATGTGCACGTATCCTGGGGCTTTATGAATCTGCTTCATAAAATGTACAGAGACGAGAGGAAAAAGGAGAGAGGCTGGAGGAAAATTACAGAAAGAACTGGAGTTTCTGCTGAGTTTTGAGAGCAGTCTGAGGCTAAGCTGAATACAAACACATACATAGACACACTGTTGGTGCCCATGTTGCTGTTTGGGGCGAATCAACACAGATTGTGCAAACGGTCCAGAGGTCATCGACCAGGAGTCAGTGGACGGCCGAAGAAAGATCAAGGAGGGCATTCACATCTGACACCAGAGACCATCTTTGAACAGAGACAGGGGTTACCATCTCCCCTCATATATGACCATCTCTTATCACATAATAAAAAGTCCATACTTAGATCATGTGATAACAACTGAACCATTTCAATGACAACTGCCAACTGGTGACGACTGTGAGATGTGGTAGAAGGATCCAGGAAAAGCTAGAAAGTGGATGTTAAATAAATTTTTTCTTTTTTAAACTTCTGTATATTTCCAAGGTCAAGAATAGACTGTGTTGTTTTGGATCATTCTGTCGTCATTTGGTTTTCATGAAAATTATGTCAATAAAGTTGTTAAACTAACTGAAGTGAGAATCCTGGGACTTAAATACGCTCTGATGAAATTTACAAGTGTTGTCACAGAATACAGGTTGCAGTGGATAAATTTAACAACAGTTCTAGGCTTAAATGAGGGAGGTACTTCCAGCCACAAATATTCTCAAAACCAAAAAAAAAGAAAGTCTGTTTAAATGCTGACAGAGTGCTGAATATAATCAAAACAGAAAGTTTGAGAAATTCATTGAATTTATTTGTTTAGAAATTTTAAAAAATGATATTGTTTCATACTTTCCAACTACATTGAAAGGGGTCTGGGGCCGGTTTCACAAAGATAGACTTTGTCTATGGCTTAGATTTAACTAATAGTCAGACTTCAGATAGAGTTTTACATTCATACGTTGCACAAAGCAGGTTGGTAGAACTAATTTGCCATGAATTCTAGGTAAATTAAGACTTCTTCAAACTAAGAGACATGGCTGTCCAAGCAACCACAACTGACAGGTGTCACTGATTGTTACCATGGAAACATGGCTCTTAGTTCTGAGTTAGGCTGGGGGTAGGGTGGTAACTTTTTAGGGTTAAAATGAGTCTTGTTAGGTAAATTCTCAAATGATGGCTGGGGCCTTTATTTACCTCTACTGCATGAGACAACAGGGTCTTTATTTGAGACAGACCTTTATGTCTAATTTGTATTATTTAAGTATGTTTTATCATATTTCAGTAAGAAGCCTCCCTGTTTTCTGATCGACTCCTATTCTGCTGTTAATGCAAACACTCAACACTTCCTCCATGTATATAATATGTATGTATATATCTTGATCATAATATATTTCCACAGCACTAATCCCATCAGTAGGCCTACAACGACAGAGTCATGTCATATTCACCACTCAGCTGCTCTGAGATTCTCTTTTTAACACAAATACTTTTACACTCACTAATTAACACACAAATCAATCTGCAGTCAGTTCTACTTTGTCTTTTTTTTTTGAGACAAAGTGCCTAGTGATCACACTTAAGCATAGATTTTGGTTGCCTTGTTTAGGACAGTTTGTGGTTACTGTATGTAAAGTCCTTGATGATGTGCATCAATACATACCCTCTTTGAATAAATGAACATTTTATCATCCCTCGCATGTGGGTGGCTTATATTAGCTTGATAAAGTTAATGGCCAGATAAAATTAGAGCTGTGCTGGCTGAATCATGGCACGGTATCAGCTCTCTTAACCATCTTTATAAGCTTGCGTATCAGCTGGTAATTTGAGGAAAGCTAAAGCCTGAGAGTAACACTTACTGAGTGTGTCTTAGTGGAGTGTTGTAATGCTTTAAACATAATGGGGCTAGACAGTTCAGCCAGACTGGACAGCAAAGGGAGTGCATGGCAGAGGTGCTGCATTGGAGTCAACTGCTAATTAAGATTGATCCAAACCCTTGCTGGCTGCACTGCACTATAGGACAGCACTACCCATAAATCTTTGAAGTGACTCACCACCGCCTCTCTTCCCTAGCTCCCAGGGATATACTCACAGGACTTTGTGTCCTGTCGCCTGCACACTTCCTGCCTGTCCTCTTACCATTAAGGTCTGACTATGTTCATAAGAAGTGCTTGTCTTATTGTCTAGCAGCATCTGAAACCTGTTGAACGACATGTTGCCTGACCATCTTGGAAGGCAAAAGTGTTTATAGTGACACCACAAAGCTGGCTGTCATATTGTTTAAATATGGAGATAACATTTTCATGCAGTCTCTCCTGAAAGACATTCATAGTGTTGCACTTGGTTGTTCACATGAAAAGATCCACAAAAACATGAAATGACATGTCACACAACCTAGTTGGTTGGAAGCCTTTAGATAGGCTTTTACATCTCACTGACAGCTGCACTCCCCATCACACCCAATAACCCCTTGGCACTTCATATGTCAGCTGGGGATAGCTCATAAAGATTGAACCTTCATACATTTGGCCATGATAAGTGTTGGCTTTTGTAATTTGATTGTTAAGAGTATTTGTTAGCACAGTAACTTTAAGGTACTGATTTCATTTAAAATGTTCAACAACAGTGTTCTCATTTTTAAAGAGCTAGAACATGTGGAGCATTGGAATTAAGTGCTGTTAGCTTAGTTTTTGTGTTTTAATTTGTGGTAAGCATATTTCCCAAAATGTCAGACTATTTTGATACTTACGAGTTATTAGGTTTATTATCCTACATGGCACATTTAGGCATTTTTAAATTAATTTGTTCAAAATTAAATCTTGACCCCACCATTTAATGCAAGTTTTGACTAAAACAGCAAAAATGAACAGCCGCAGGCCTATATTTTAAATTTTCATTCACAGCACACTAGGGCCCAGTTGACTGAGATTCTTCAAGTCGAGTAAGTCGTTTTTTGCTTCTTCAGTCAGTGTGCAGTGTACTTCTGGGGACATTTTGGTCCCAGAAGTAGCAGCAGAGTGAGCGCTCCTCGCTTTCATGCTGCTCTCCGGGGTAAAATCATTCCACTACGTCAAGTCATCCCGTCCGCTCGGTGAAGATGACGTGCCTTGCCCGGTCAGGCTCTGAGATAACATTATCTTCTGCCTTCTGCTTAGAAGTGCTGAATTTACAGCACTTCTAAGTGCTGTAAATACGATATAGTCTCTGGCTTTTGTTTAACTTCTAGTGTCTGTAAAAAATGTTACAGTCAAATATTCGTATTGAACAACCAAATCCGATTCGACTGACATAATTCGGAGTCTGGTACAGCCCTACAGCACACACGCTGTAGTTTATGAAAAGATGGAGAGCTACTCCTCCAGGCTCATCACCACCTGTGTAACACACAGCTTCTATCCAGCTAATCCCAACCACATGTTGAGATCAACAAAAACAATCCTACTTGGTGAGTCACTGTAGTGATTTTCTCCACACGACTGATGAATCAGCCAGGAGAACACGTGGAGAGAGAAGAGATTACAGAAGATCGGCAGGCCTGTCTCAGGCCGTCTTGGGCAGTGATGAGGAAGTTCATTCAAAACTACAGCGCAGTATCGTGGGTTGGTTTATAAAACATAATATACAAAAAGAATGACAAATGCCGTGGGGTTAGGTGTCCAGCAAAGATCTGCATGCTGTTTCAAAAGCTTTACACAAGATAAAACTTAAGTTTTATAGGAAACAGTGAAACCTGTAATTTGATTCCCAGCACATAATGACTATCATCGGTTTCAAGACAAAACTACTAGTAACTGCCTTTACAAAGCCATACTGGTCAAACCCTTGGTATTCATGAATACTCATGATATAAATATTCATGAATATACAGTGAAGGTACACAGAGTAAAAGGGGAAATAGGAACTGTGTTACCTTTGAACTTGTGGAAGACAGCCCAAAGTTCAGCGATGTCGGTGGCAAACGTGATGTCTGTGTCCAGGACAATGACTCTCTGCAGGTCAGACAGCAGCGTCTTAGTGAGCACCAGCTTCATCAGGCCGTAGATTCCAGAGTAATGTTTGTTGGGGATCCATGACACCTCAGACTGAAACACCACACCAAAGCAAGGTTGGGATCATTTGCTGTTAAACTGACTGAATTTGAAAAATATGTAGTTATAACAGCATCCTTAAAGATGGTTTACAGAGCTCATAATTTCTCCAAAGAATTAAAGAAGGCGGCAGTCAGATCATTAAGCACTACAGGATAGTACGTGAAGCTCAATGCAGCCCTGAGTATGTCTGAGGGAAGCTGGGGGTTAGTGAGGTGAAGAGGAGTGGATGTTCTTCACCTTCAGCTCATCTGCGTCATAGAAGTCGACCCTGACGGCAGGAACCATCCAGGTATGGAACAGAGAGGACAGGATCTGCTGAGCAATGGAGTCTGTGATGAAATGGAAATGTAGTGGGTTCCGCCTGTGGGCACACACACAAACACACATACCCAAGCTTGAATAAGTTTTATGCTCTTTCACAGCAACATCCTGCATCACATTTACTAAACGTTCACACTGGGAGGTCTTTAATACAACTACAAGAGACAATCTGTCTATTTCATAACATTAGGAAAATAGTGTGAAGGAGGGTTGAACTATGTCTGGATTAAATGGAAAGGAAAACGATTCTGAGAAACATCAACCTGCCCAGGGACTGTAGATAAAAATGTGCCTTACACCATATTGATGTTACTTGATGTGTATTGTCATGGTTAAAAACATGAATAAAGTAAAGTAACTATCAAACAAGAAATTACCATAAAATATGGTAAATGTGGCTATATCCATCCAACTTGTTGTCATTTTGCATTATAGTACAGTATAGAGGTAGACAGGAAATAAGGTAAGAGATCCCACGGGCAGAGTCAAACCAAAACTGAATGTATCAAGTGTAACAAGTGTTGTGTGTGTATTAAAGCCTGATATATCTTCTTCCTCTGTGCCATAGAGCTCCATTATTGTCCAAAAACTATTAAAAATACATCAGTGAGCCACACTGTTGCACTGGGTAACATGTTCTTTCATTACCATGAACACACACACACTGTAGTTTATTTGGACTCAATCCCACATACACCATCCTGCTGCCCCAAACACTCACTAGAACATTCCGCCGCTGAAAATAGTCCCCAAGTGTAGTAGTGTAGTGAGTAACGTTTGTTAAAAACTACAATGACCAGCTGTATAGGAAATTACTGAGTTATTTTAAAAAATGAAGTTATATATTTGTGTCGTTTTTTAAAGATTTACGTCTTCAGTAAGAACCAATGGGCTTGGAGCTGAGTGCCACACACAGGGAAGTCAGAAAGTATTGAGAGATAGACTAACACATTGCTGGATTTGGTCTTTTCATTGAATTTAGCGCCAGCCGTTTCCTTCGCAAGAGTACTGCATTTATTTAGAGAGAGACAGATAAAAAAAAAGAATGATCCAAAGGTCAAAAACCATGCAGCTACAGTTGAGATATCCTGACTTGTAGTCCCCAATGTGGGTCAAGCTCCAAAAACAATGGATCCTACATTTCCCTTTATGCAACTTCATAGCATCTTGTGTCAAACACCCACATCTGTCCAACTTCATGCTCCCAGTTTGTAACACAGGGCTTCTGTTAAAAATATGTAGTGTGATGTCATTTGAGTCATTTTCTCAGACTTGGCAAAGCTCCTCACAGCCTCAGATGACATAATACAACTGGTCTAACATGCTGAGTAGTACTCTCCATGACAAGTAAATTTACTTTGACTAGGGCTGGCTATCAAACCTCAGTACTCTTTTGGTACAGACCAAAATGTGTCCATAGCATAGTATCAAAAACTGTCATGTTCCAAAATCTGGCATTACATGCCTGGTCAGATTTGTAGTTTTGTTTACTTATTGTCTGAACAGATAGCTCCTGATTTAAATCATAATTTTGCCAATTTTAGACAGAATTGTATTTGGGCAGAATTCTTATATAGTTGCTTGAGTTCAGACTCGATTTAACAATTGTGAACTTCAAAGATAAGGGGTCTTTTACATTCCTCAAAGTATGGTTAACAAAAAAAGTTGTTTTTTTTGTATCAGTTCCGAAACTCAGGTATCTTATTGGCCATAGTAATGAAAATGTTTAAATGAGGCCCAGTCTTGACTTGCCATTGTTTTTGCTTCGATTTTCAAGAAGCCAGATATTCTCAATGAATTAACCATATACTATATGGTATTTTCACAGGAACTTTAGGACCAAACCCTTATCCTACATCTACAGTTCCATCTGCTCATAAAGACCATGTGATAAGATTGAAAGCTCCAGAACAACGGAGTAACTGGATCTTGAATAGAGATTGTTTAGTCAACTTCAAGTATATAGTTTGGGGATGAGTGTATGCAGTCAGCCCTGAGGTCGGTAAAGTAGACACAGCACAGTGAAGGAGAAGATTCATCAGACAGGATGACCAAAGCTTCATCCAGAGAAGCCTATACGCTCTGTATCTTACATCAGCTCACACACATAGAAGACGGGAATGTGCAAAATAGGTATTCAGGACTTCCAAATCATGTCAAGAGATAGTGACACTGAGCTAAGGATGTGAGCACCCTGGGGTGTCTTGTGCTGAATGACTTTGGGAATGAATGTGTCAGCTGCACTTTCTCAATAAGTACTGGGGGCTGGAAGCTGTCAAAATGTATCCGAACTCTGGTTCCATCCAAGTTGTCAGCAGCAGAAGTGCAAATAGAAAGGGTCTTCACATCCTCTGGACAAACAGCAACAAGCCTTTCACTGGATGCTTGGGATTATGCTCATAAGGAAGCAAATATGTCAAGCACATCCTGATTATCAGAGCATGACATGATAATCTAATCATCTAATCTTCATAATGCAATATTGTTATCTTGCTGTAGTAAAGACTTTCACAGTGGACACAGATACAGATGCATTGTGCTCCCATCTGCTCAGAGAGGAGTGAAGGATTGTCCTGAACCCTAGTATTCACCTTTAATGTTAAAAAAGTTACTTCCACCATGTGTCAAGAAGGGATGTACCGATCCAACTTTTTCTCTCCCAATACAGATTCCAGTACCCACAGTCGGGGTACTGGCTGCACCCTAATAACAATTTCTCATGGGATTGTATTGTTATAATACATCAACATCAGTCTTTACCATATCCTGACCTGAATGCAGACACACCTTGACTAAAACATGTAACATGAATAGCTCCTTTTTGGGATCCACTAGTATTGTGACCAGTTTCACATTTACAAAAGGTGCTGATCATTTGTAAATGTATCATTTGTTTGAGTTTCCAACAATAAATGTCAATAGTCACTTTATACAGAGGGCTGGTTCAGTAATCCATCCATGCTCCACACCACAATAAAGGATCTTAATTACATGCTTCTGCATTTCTGCACCTAACCACTTCAGCTGTGCATGGCTCCATCTTTTGGTAGTTGCTAAAAGGTCGTCATCAAGAAGATGCAATGTCATTCCTCCTTTCTGAGCCACTCTTTTTATCATGTTTTGCTAGACATAAAATCTGTTTAATTCATGCACTTTTTCAAAGTGCCTTCCAGACACAAAGTGCCAAAAATGTTTAATTCTAGTTTAAGAAAAACTGTAGCGAGTTTTGGTAGTGTTGATCATCTCTGAATAGCTACATCAACACTTTATTTTATTGTTTATTTTTGCAGGGACAGCGCACAATTAAAAGTAATTGGACCAAAGTTAGCTAGCAGCTAATTTACATCTGTTGTGGCCTCTGGGCAGGTAGACAAAAAACAACCACAAAACAGCAAATAAACTACATAAAACAGCATAATACATAAAAGTCCATCAGTGTGAGATAATAAATAGAAGCAGAATAAGAAATACATGCAGGCAATTATTGGCAGTGACACTTTTGTGCTGACTTTAGCCAAAGCTTGAGGCACTTTTAAACACTGCAAGGCTTCCTGAGTATCTAATCTTTGTAGGTATGGAATTCCACTTCCCCACTACTTTAACCAAGAAAGCAGATTGACCAAAGGCTGTCTTTCTGAACTGGGTACCCAATCACCCCTAGTAGATGTTCTAGTTCTAATGGCACTGTCACTGCCTGGATAGGCCAGGCAGGAGGGGGTGTGAGATTATCAATCATTTTAAACATCCATGCTCAGTTTAAAGCATTTCTTGTGAAGCACACACACTTAAACAGGGCTTCTGCTGTGACCATGCCATTTAAGTGACGGAATTACTGCTGACATAGTAAATGCCATAAATAAGGCAATATTATCAGGAATGACTGTTTCAGTTTTCTCTGAAACCTACAGTAGGATCTTTTTAGTCAGGGGCTGTTGTAAGCAAGCATGTTTGCTGTGGTTTATATGATCTTAGATACAATTAAAATTGTTTCCAGTCTCACATTGTAGTGTGGAACAGAGTACTTGAATAATATTGATGTACACAGACATGGCCAAGTACTTCCCCAAAGCAGCAACATAAAAAAGCAGCTCTTTCTGTAATGATTTATGTAGTATGTCACCAATTGTACAATTGAGGTTTCGGCATTGATATCTTCTCCATGGCTCATTGGGAACCTATGTCCTCATACCTTGATAAAAATAGGTTGTTTGTCACTTCCTTCCAAATTTTATTTTTATATATATATATATATATATATCTCGTTATAGGCCGATATTTGTACTAAATAGTTTGATCGGGGGTGTCTATAAAGGCCGATCAGGAGAGCCGATGAGACGATGCAAAACACAGCTGACAATTTCTCTACGCACCACTAAAATGGCTTTCCAATTTGCAAGGTGTGTTCTAAAGAAATTCCCTTGTGGAGGAACGCAATCAAAATGTTTCAACACCACAAACCTCATCAGACATTTGAAGGTTAGTCATCATGTATATAACAAGATTTCAAAGCCAGCTAGCACTAAGGCAGAGAGAGAGCAGGACCATTTAGCAACTCAATCGCCACTCACTCAGCTGTCGGTAACAGAGACATTACAATGACAGCAACCCTACCAAGGTCACTAATAAGCAAAGCGCGGTCTAGGTCTGGACCCAGACGCCGTCCTATCTGGACCTGCACCTATAACCAATAAACTATTGAGAAATATTACATTTTGACAGAGCATTTCTATTTTAACGCACAGCTTTTCTAGCCTTTACGGCACTGGTTTAGCGGCCCAGGATACTCACAGACCAATTGCATACATTGTAAATCATCTCACGTGATGCTACTCAGCAAATCAAATCAGCAATCAGCATTGTGACTGAGTGAGATACACAGACACTCACATTAGTGTGTAACTTGTGCACATTTAGCTTTTATTCTAATGTTTAATTTTTTTTAAATGTTGTTAATTTTATTCCAGAAGAAAGCTACATTTGTTAAGCTCTAAGCTGCTCCCAATAACCAAGCGTAGGCTGCTCTGGTTTAAGTTGTGTCTCTAAGAGAGAGAGTGGAATATGTTGCACATGTTGCCTGCCAATAAACAGTTGTCAATTCCTGATACTTTCTCATCTCTTAAATTAAGAGATTATATTATACAACGCTGTTAAGAATAGTAATAATAAATAATGCTACACGATAAATAGAAGGCTTCAAATAGATATCGGCCGATACTGCTTCTAGTGATCAGCCCCAAAAATCCTGATTGGAGCACCCTTAAAAACAACCCATATGAGTATTTTCTGGTGCTCCTACCAGCAGGACAACACGCCAACAATTCATCATATTAATTGCAACTAAAACTTCTTGATTAAGGTTAGGTTAGGGGTTATTTCTACAAGGCATGGGGGCTTGATTAAGGTTAAAATGAGATTGTGGTTATGATTAAAAGGAAAAATGTTGACTGTTGTTAGGAGATAAAAGGCGAACCGAGTTCCCCAATGTCAAAGTCAGATTGCTTTGCATGTCCAACCATCCCCCCCATAAAGAGGTTTTGTGGCATGTAACAACGTCTACTACTTCCATGTTTGCTTCTGACAGAACAGTTATCATTTGTACAGCCACAAGAGGTCATTTGTCAGAAACACATACACATAGGTCATTCTAAGGTTTTAAACAGACGACTGACGCTGTTGCTTTTCTGGTGAGGACAGTCTCAGATTATCCTGACAGGACATATACAGCTATATACAACATACACATACTGTTGGGCAGATCAGAAAGATAAGAAGCCCCCACTGTCAGACTGAATACAACAGAAAGAGGCTATCCTTCAGGTGGGATAGCATCAGTCACACAGGGAGAGCGATTCTACAGGGCTCTCCATCACTGAGGCAAGAGATGAACTGGTGGCAAATATTTGATTTACAGTGTAGGCTAAACAGCATAAAGCTGGGGTAAATTAAATGACAGTATAGTACAGTAACTATGACATATATCATTTAAATCCTGTTTCACAGGGAATTTATAGCATATTCAATATTTCATCACAAATTGACAATATAAGGAAGAAATACAGCTGGAGAGGCTATTTGATAAAAGCTGCAGGTCAGCTTATCGCAGGGTCAGGCGGTGTTTGACAATCAATGTCCCATGTCCCATCCCATCCTTTCAGTCATTCAGCAGAATGCCCCACACTATCAGATGACAGTCCAACAAGCTGACCTCTCAGGCATCTGTCCGCTCGCATATTTGTCACTCAGGGGCAAAACAACAGTGAGTCAACATTTAAACATCCCCTCTGATTAAACAGGGCCTGAAGGGGTTAGCATATTAGCCATGCTGCTGGTGACCTGTCCTCAACAAAAAGGCCATTTCTGTCCAAATCATCACCCATCATCTGATGAATTAGGGCTGAATCCGTAAACTCTACCTTGCTGCATGATTCAGTATTTAGTTAGGTGTAATACTGCATTCTTTAGACTGCTTCACACTTTGAGCACTATTTTGTGAACCTAATCTGAGGAGAACAGTGATGCTAAGGTCTAGTCTCTGACTGTACGGCAAATTTCCTCATACCTTATCATTCACTTAACTCCATTATTAACCTTTTGAAACTCGGGCTGTGTGTGCTCCACTCCCTTTACTTCCAGTCTTATGCCTCATTTTCAGAATTACAGAAAAAACTTAATTTGGCATGTTAAGTGGTACTATACATGTTCTTGGACAGATTTTATGAAAAATAAAAGTTGTACGTGATTTAAATTTGGACATTTTTGCTACATCTAAAAAGGCCTCTGAAGGTTTTCAACACACCACAAATATCTGAATATGAATGAATATAACAACAAAATGTATCGATAGTGTAAACACACACACACATATATATATATATATATATATATATATATATATATATATATATATATATATATATATAATTAAACAAACATATTCAGTCTATGTATATACATGTATCTAGGAGGCCAGGTAGGTGTAAGAAGGTTAAGAAGTATAAAAAGAGCATTGCTTTACCTGTGGAAAAGGACAGATTTAACCAGTGTCACCACGTCTCGACTGGCGTTGTAACCTGCACATACGATGGCCACATGGATGGTCTGTGGAGATCATGAGAAGAGCGAAGGATTATAAGGAATAGATTGGGGAAGAAAACTGGTTAGAGTAGAGATAAATTCATTGCGCACGTCACAGGGTAGAAAAATATTAACAGATCTGAATTTGCCGAGTAGAAAAAAACATTTTCTCTTTACTTTTAGCAAAGACAACAGTTTTCATAGCAAAGCGTACAGTGGAACATTCATTAACTTACATCAAAATATGAAGGGAAGAATTCTGATGATCAACAAAAAAATATCGACAGTGTAACATGACAAAAGGTTATTAATGGACTTTGTCAATCCTATCATTCTTTGTTTAACTTCTGTTTAGGGGATAATCATGCTCTAAGTTTTCCCATAATGCTTTGGTTGATAAAAACAGGAAGTACAGTATAATGTTGCCATGGAGTCAGTGAGTTATGCAAGGGCCGCAAATTGAGCCCTGTTTTATTTAGCCTAAATTTGTTTAAATTTTGGCAAACTGACACCATTAAAAGTATGCTGAATTAGCTGTTAGCAGTTCCTGTTTGAAATGTACCCATGGATGTACAGACAACAATCACTAGATTACAAGCATCTTTTTTCTTTGATTTCTAAGCAGATTTATGGACTTTAATTCGGACATTTGCGGTAATGATATTCTCAGAAAGTTACGCTGGATCTAAGAATATGTGTATCGTGTCTATGTGTTCAGATTTGACCGAGTTATGACGAAGCTGAACAAGTTATTTATCAGGTCTCTAGCAACGAAACTATGTGATTATAGGGTTAAAGCATTAACAATACAGCCATTTAATTGCATTTTTCTTCTATACTACCATTATTATGGAAAGCAAAATAACCAATTTTATCGTAATTTATCATTTGCTAGATAATATAAATACAAAAAATATAATTTATATACTTTTACCATTTTATAAATAGCATCTATCTAGTTGAAGAAGTTGCCTCCATGAGCTGTGTGTCTAATAAGCGGTCCAAACTACAATAACTACTTCTTGTTGTTTTCAGAATACTGGCATACACCTGTCTGCCTCACAGTTGGAAAAACCTCTGGTTTAGAGAATATAGTTAAAGGGGCACTCCAGCGATTTAGTATTGCAATTCTATAACGTGTGGGGTCTTCAAGAGAAAGCTACATGCTATACTTCCCATAATGCGGCTCATTACCGTCTTTCACTAAACCTTAAGCTGAAATAATCCTGATGACACTGCTATGACATCATCAAGGTTATTTTTTCAGACTTGACCGAGTTCCTCCAGAGCCACAGAAGACATTATTCAACTGCTTTTCCAGAATGAGTAGTGCCTCTCATGACTTGTTAATTAATTGTGACGTTTTAAGTTGGAGTGGCCCTTTAATTTAAAAAAATATGGTAAAATCAAGAGGAAAGCTGTGTTTAGCAGAGTCACTTTGCACCCAGCAATGAAGTGTGCGTAAAATGTTATCACAGCCGACAGTACTTATGGTCAAAACTACACAAATAACAACTAGGCTATGAGAAAAAAATGAAGGACTCATTCTTTAATGAAGTGTTGTCAAGGGCATCATTTCCATTGGGCATGGGAACTTTGCAGTTTCAGTTTGACTCAGTTATTAAAATCTCTTTAACAGTGTCCTCTGAGTTGTTAATATTGCTCATTGGAGTCGCCTTCTGTATCGTGTTCTCACAGCAATTAAGCTCTGCAAGAAGTAGCAAGTGATTTTCAATATTTTTGTCCTGGGTTTTGGCTCTCAGGCAACATATGGCTGTCCTATCCTCTTGGTGGAGGATAACATTTGGAAGGAAGTGACAAACAACCTATTTTTATCAAGGTATGAGGACACAGGTTCCCAATGAGCCATGGAGAAGATATCAATGCCGAAACCTCAATTGTACAATTGGTGACATACTACATAAATCATTACAGAAAGAGCTGCTTTTTTATGTTGCTGCTTTGGGGAAGTACTTGGCCATGTCTGTCTACATCAATATTATTCATGATCTATCTATCTATCTATCTATCTATCTATCTATCTATCTCTGAACCTCTAACAACATTGTACTCCCCAATTCTGAAACCAAATCTATACCCTTGAGTGCTGTAATTTGATTTTTTGGTTCTACTTCAGTTGGTGGTTTCTTACGTTTCACAGTATGATCTCTGCTCATATCTTGTTGCAGCATTGTGATGTTTTTTGGAATCTGCAAAAAGAATAGTCTCCCTCACTTCCTTAGTGAAGGATTTTGCCATTCATGACTGTTGGATGTTAGTTGACAATGATGGTTATAGAGGAATCCCTTTCCTTTAGCGGATTTATAACAGTATGTGAACATTATGCTGGACTTCTGCCTAATAGCCCTGGGTTATGGCTCCAATTTTAGCTTCAGATGTCTCTCCCTGATGCCAGCTTGACATGTCAAAACTCCATGTGCATTTTCTTTTCCCCTCTCAGAGCTTCTATAGTAATCCAAATGAGAAGGGGTCATGTTCAAGCATTGCTGGAAGGGTGCTACAGTCAGACTGAAGGACCTCTGGTTTCCCTGCAGTCGGCTGGCTTTTGAACAGTGCCTGGCTGTAGCCAAGAACTGTGTGTGAGTGACAGCTGATGTGGGAGGAAAGTAGAAGGTGGTGATAAGAAACCATCTGAGGGCATATCCTTTCTCAGAGCACTACACACAAATCACATGCCTGCCAGTGAGAAAGCACACGGTGTGTGTTTCTGTGTGTTTGGGGAAAATCAGTTCTGAACCTCCTGTTATTCTTGGTGCATTCTTAGTCTGAGCTATACAGGAAAATAAACATGTATTATGAAACAGTTTCTTCTTACAATGCGTAGGGTGCATCTTAATGTTTTTTTTTTAGTAAATGGTTGATATGCAATTACAGTAATTGATCAAATCTATTTTGTTTTATTACTCTTTTGTATCTTTCTCCTAGTACAGAATGTTGTCAGGAGCCTCCACCCCACTTTTTTTGCTCAGTGGCAACACAGTTCTGTCCAAAAAATCTGATGAATGTAAATCAGGCATATGACAGCTATAAGTTCCTATTTGTTGAGGAATTAAAGTGTTGTTCTGTATAATAAGCCTAAGTAGCCATATACGGTCTTTTTTTAAAGCACACAATACATAAATTAAAAGTAAAAAAAACTTTTACTCTTATGAGGCTAACTCACTGACTCTGGTAACTCTTCTTCTTGTCAGTAAATTACACACACATTAAAGATGGTGTGTCCTAACATATTAAAGTAAGGTTCTGCACTGACTGCATTTTGAATATAAACAATTACTATATGCAATTTACATAAGTGCCACCCAATCTTACTACAAAACAAGTGTCACATATCTCTATTTGTATTACTGGCAAAACTAGTTTAAGGAAAATGTATTCTGCTAACAGAGATACAAGCATTGTGCCTGCTCAGGTTATATCACTCACCAAGGTTTTATAGTGGAGGGGCCATTTCTCACCTGAAATAAAGAGTGCATCTGCTAACATCAGAAGAATGTGGATGAAATGTAATATTAAGTTTATTGAGCTCTGGGGAACACGAAGAGAGGTGCAACATTACACAACAAGCCCACGTATTTAATGAGTGAGGAGATTGTTTTAAACCGTCATCTAGTAACTACATTGATGATGAGATAAGATGTGTCAGATCCTGTCTGATTCAGCTCAGCAGGTGAAGGGTTGATCGATCGCATTGTACATTTACTTTGCAGGTAATCATTCAAAGTAGCATATTGCAATGTCAGAAAAAAGAAAACCCTTCTGAAAAGTTTGGACAAGTTGAGACAAACAACCCAATCACTCACACTCAGCTGCTGATGTGTAAGAAAAAAAAAAGAAAAAAAATACGTACTGCTGTTCTGGTCAGACACCACACTGAAGTTTGGTTGATAATCACCAGTTGGAAACACATTTTACCCAACAGAGTCTGGATTGTGTTGACAATCTGGAGTTTCGATTACCACCCCCGCTAAGCAATTTCTTGGGGAAAACCCTGTACGCACTCAGTTTCTCCTACATAAACTCTAATATCAAAAGGATAGGTCCGGTGTTATTCCGTGTTTTTCTTATCATCAACAAATCCCATGAAAAGACCAAAACCAACAATGTGTTAGTCCATCTCAATATTGTCTGACTTCCCTACCCTGTCTGTGGCTAGTGAAGACCTACTGAAGACGTGAATCTTTAAAAACAATATATTGTTTCATTTTAAAAAAAGACTCAGTCATTTCCTAAAACATCTGGTCACTGTAGTTTTTAACAAACGTTACTCAAACAGGAGGAAATAGTGCATTTGTTAGAGACTATTTTCAGCGGCGGATGAATCCACATTTGGTGCTCTAGTGAGTGTTTGGGGCAGCTAAACTACAGTGTGTGTGTTCATGGTAATGAAAGAACATGTCAGCCAGCACAACAGTGTGGCTCATTGATGTGTTTTTAATAGTTTTTGGACAACACTGGAGCTCTATGGCACAGAGGAAGAAGATATATCAGGCTGTGATACACACACAATACTTGTTAGTAGATACATTCATTGGTGGTGTGAGTCTGCACAAGGGATTTGTTGACAAGTAGAAAATATAGAATATCACCAAACTTAGCCTTTAACCTTACAGCAGTCAGGTACTGAAAAAGCAGTTATACACTAATTGTTACACGTATGGTTTTACTTGTTAATGAACCTCTACAAATATGTCAAATGATGAATAAATTGCTATTTTCGGCTTAATTACCATTTATCTGGGGTGACTGCAAGTATCACAATGGCAGTAACTATCTTGGAATAATACCTGAATGCTCCCAAATCAGAACAACCGGTTTAACTTTTCTACCAGCATGAAGTGAATGCAACATTTTCACCTGTTTGATTTTCTCTTCTCCACATTTGTCCTGAGAAGACCTACAACACTGGTATTAGAGTCAATCAAGGCACCAATTCCAAAACTATCCATTGTAAATATCCATTAAATCTTGCAGAGATACTTCCTGGTTCAACTTTATCTCATCGTACTTCCTTATAGAGCTTAACCTATAAATTGGATGGGCTAGTAAATCGGCTGATATTAGCCTGTTGCAGCTATTGCAGTATTGGCATATATGTAGAAAGAGCACTGACAAGCTTATTTTTTACAAAATGTCCCAATCACCACATATCTTTATCTAAAATTCTTTGAAAAGACAAATTTAAGGGATCCTTATAAATAATGTTTGTTTATGTTATGCGTTTATGTAAAAAGTGAGTATTGGCTAATATATCACTATGAGATTTAACAAAAAAAAAACACTGAGGCTGTATTTAGGCACAGTGGTGCTTTGAGCTAAATGCTCACAATGACAATGCTAACATGTTGATGTTTAGCAGGTATAATGTTTATGCATGTTAGCATTCTAACATTGCTAATTTGTAATAAATACAAAGTACAGCTGAGGCTGGTGAGAATGTAAACGAAAAAACTGAACAAATGTAAATTGATGATTGTGCTAGTCAGAGGATTGCCACAGTTCATCCTGAGGGGGGCATGAAGGTCTGTGCCAGATTTTATGGAAATCTAGCAGTTATTGAGACACTGACCGACACAGCCATCCCCAGACCTTGCAAACAAGGCCCAGGTTGTAAAAAATGTATATACCATCAAATGCTTGTAATGTTAAGTACTGTTTCATAGTTCTGAGCCAATATCCTGAATCTGTACCATGAAAACCGACTACCTGTAAGTGTAGGCTATTCCTGTCATCCAGACAAACTCCCACTGAGTTAAAAGGTGATGTGCTGTGGTGCTGTGACGTACCATCAGTGTGGGGATCACAGCATCACTGTGTTAAAGCTCTCACATTATCCAGCCTTCTGACAGTGAGCCTTATCCCAACAGCAAACCAACACCATCACTGCTGAGGATTACGCTAATAGGAGGCTAAAGCCCAGCTATAATATGGTCTCAAAATGTGCAAATGGTACCCTGGTTCCTGGAAAAACATCTTCAAGGTCATACTGCATTACTGAACAAGTGATGAGTGGTGTGTTACCGATGGAACAATTTGTAGTTACAACAAAACAGGCTTTTTTGTCTGTTACAACACTGCTATGACAAATGTACATTGAACATATCTCACCTCACACTTGTCTACCACTGGCTGCTGCACACAGTCTGAGCTGTTTCCCACTACAGCAGCTTTCTGGCCCTCATTGTCGCCGGTGCCCTCCTCTGAATGGGTCCGGCTTTGGTTACCATGGTGACCACCATTTGGAAGGCGTGCAGACGGGCTCCTGGGTGGTCGGCTGAGCTCCCGGCGCAGTGCCCGGTTCTCTTCCTCCACTGCACGGACCCGCAGCTCTAAGGCCTGCCGCTCGCCGGCTCCGCCCACTGGCGTTGATGACTGGGCTTCCAATGGCGACAGGGGGAGGGGCTTCACTGTGGGATAAGGACAGGGAGAAACTGATTTAACACAAGGATGTTTGGAGGGCTGCCTTCCACTACTTATATGCACCTTATAAATGTAATGAATTACAGAGGATTTTAAAACTGTCTCTTCCCCCTGGCCCATTTTATACTTTTAACTTTGATTCTATTTAGTGACGTGTGATTGTCACTGATCCTGTATGTGCTCTTGTGATGTCTGGCTATGGTCTTTGTACGTTATGTGCTTTTGTTTGTCTAGTTACATTTGTTGTGTGTATTTGTCCTTTGGCTATGGCTGGCTATGTTTGTTTTTCTTTCTCTCTGCTGTACTCAGGTCTCTCTTGCAAAATAGATCTTGATCTCAATTAGATTGCCTGATAAAATAAAAGGTTATAAATAACTCATTTTGTGGCAGGCTCAGTTATCTTGCGCTTGTTTAATTTTAACAGTTCACAAGGTGATGCCAAATGATGTGCTTTTTATCAATGCATGAAACAACCGAGTGGTCAGTACTTATAGGGAACTGGCGGACAAAATTAAGAAAGGTAAATATGGAAATGGACACAATCTATTCCATCTTCATTGGACAGCATTACTGTTCCTTCCATATCAAAATGTCTTTTTTTTTTTCTTTTTTTTTTAAATAGGAGAAAACCAATGAGAATATCAGTGAGTATGTGGGGGTTTACATTTAGGAGTTACAAAGTCTTGATGCATCTCAAGACGGAGAGTACACCAATGTATTCCAATCAATATTGTCAGTACTAACAGCCTTGGAGAACTCCACGTATTACAACATGACAGGGAACCAGAGGCATTATAGCTCACATTACATGTATTGATCGGTGTTGGGAAATAGATGGCTTTCCAGTATGATACCATCTGTCATCTCAGTCAACAACCAATTGCTTTCACCCAACTGGGAGAGTCTTGGTCCCCTTTTGACACAGGCTGTCAAATAACCATCCCTGTGCTGAACAGGGTTACAGAGAAAAAGCCAATAAACTGCAGCACATAAAAAGTGGTCATTTTTCTCCGTTTCCTCTCAGTGCTGCCTGGAATGATTTGAAGTAATGTTACAAAACTTCTCATTGGTCTTGGCTTGGTTTGTTCTCTAACTAAGTGTGTTAATGTAGGGACACATTTTTGATTTCCTTCAGATTTATTGTCCCCTGTGGCCATAACATATAAAGGCTGTCAGTATGTGAATGGGTCCTTTCAACCACGGAGGGCCACTAAGCCCTCTCCTGTGGAACCAAAGCACCTTCTGGACTCCATTTTGTCCAAGCTGTAATTAATTTGCAGAGTGGATTTGCTGGGCCTAATCCCTCTGAACTGGACTCAATGACCATTTGTTTGTGCTGCTCAGAGATTGCATATGGCATTTTCAGGGCAGCAGATGCACCTGGGCTTTTATGCGGCCAAGCCATTTGGCCTTTAGGTATTTGTCATGAAGCTCATCTACATCCAAACAAAAGCCTCAGTAAACACATGAATTAAACTTGCCTAGTAATGGAGGGAAAATACATTAGCTAAGTACAATACACTGTAATTTACATCTAAGAGAAAGCCCCCAGCAGGTTGTTTATTATTAACACGTGTTATAAATGTTAAATTCATAAACTGTACTAAATTTGATGTTGGAAAATGTGCTTTATGGACAGTAACCTGCATTTAAAGTTTTACTTAAACTCCATCTTCTGATTGTAATCATTTGGTATTTGTCCTAAATAGCAGCTCACATCGTCAGGTTGAGGCGTATTATACACCTCACCTGAAGAAAACAATGGAAATGTTAGATTACCGTAAATTCATGAATAGGAGGCCTTTTATTTATCTCAACGACAGAGTGAACCAGGTGTTCATTTGAACAAAAGCTCATTAGAGATGGACCTTTTCTTTCTAATTTCCCGTTTTATGAGTGTATCTTACAGTGTTGTGGTCAGAGGCTTACCTGTTTGCAGTGTTTTCTGTTATGTACAAACACTCCCTCTATGTTTACCTGTTGTCTTAATAAATTCAGTATAATTTAGATTTCCACAGCACTAATTTCATCAGTATGACAAAGTCATGGCATACTCACCTCTTACACTGCTGTAACAGAAATAATCTTTCACTAATCAATTCCAGTTGCTTTTACCTTGCCGTGTTTTGGATCACTGTTAAGCTCCACTCAATAAAATTCAATAATTTCCTTATAGATGTTTTACATTAAAATACTTCCAGCAGCTCAAAGGGCACAATTCCTTTCATTTTCTGGTATGCTTTTAATTTAAAACATATACAGAAAGTATTGAGTCTTATTGACGATACCTTAACATTGATTAAAAAAATAATAATATGAAAGGAGAAGAAATACAAAATAACTAGTGAATGAAAACAGCATGGTTAGTAGGACATGACTTTGTTGGTCTATGGATGGAATTAGTGCTGTGGAAATGTATGTTACACTGAATTTACCATTTATTCAATGGTTTTTACCAAGCCTTTTTTCATTTGTGCTGGCCATATTATTTGAGACTTGGTCATTACTTAAACTGTGGATTTTACTTGAGAATTTATGGTATTGCAAAATAAAAGATTAAAAAAGGTAATCATTGGGTGAATGGTGTTGCACTGCATGTCACGCCAGAAAAAGACAAAGGGATCAGTATCACATTATAACATGAAAAGTTTATTGTTATAACAAGATATTTTTACATTATAAAATGATATTTTCATGTTATTACGACATACAAACTTATCACGTTAAAACAAGAAAGTTTTTCTGGTGTGAAAAAGACAAACGCATCAGTATCATGTGAAATGTTTTATGTTATAACAATAAGTTATAACATGAAACGTTTCACATAAAGATAAACAGAATGTAGTTATAACAAGAAAAGTGTGAAAAACATCTTGTTATAACATTAAACTTTTTACGTTATATTGTGATACTGATCCCTTTTGCTTTTTCTGGCATGGCAGCAATAAGCTTCCATACATTAGATAGATAGTTACCACATGGGATGCAATTCTGTACTCTACTGTGCCTTTTTCAGATGTTACACCGCTTTACACTATGTATCTTTGCTATGTATCCATCACCCAGAGGAAGAAAAACAACACAAAACAAAAAGGAGAAAAAAAGGTTGCTCCAGGAGGGGCAGTTTTCTGTTTTTTTCCCCAGGTATGGAAGGAACATATATTCTGTGATTTTGTTATTGCTCTACAATGTAATCCCAAATCCCCAAATTTCCTCCCAACTCACTGTTGATATTTTGAACTTCATCAAAATTCATAGCTTTTACTTTCAAAAATCAGGATGTGTGTCTTTGTCTTTAATCTGTGTGGAATTGTCTCCTTATCCTTAAAAGCCTGATTCTGCAAAGGATCTAGAAGCAGTAGTTGTCAGATAAATGTAGTGACTAAATACTAAAGACTAAAATAAAAATACTGCCGTCACAAAAGCACTCAAGCACAGGACCGGTACTTCAAAATGAGCACTTGACTAAATGTACTTAGTTATTGGCTCATGTTCCTATGCTCTGATGGATGATCGGCTGACCTCTTATCCAGCTAACAGTGACACTTGTAGCACTTGCTGAGTGATTCATGGCTGTTTGGATGCCATGCTCCCAGTGCAATCATGCATGTCAGATTTAATTGTCATCAGCTGTAAACCTCCATCCTCTCCCTCCTGCTCTCAGGCAGATATTTTCTGGGCTGTGGCAACATCCATCATGCGATGGCATCTGTTCACCTGGCAGACAGCTTGAAACACCTCCGCACAAGTACAACAGCCAACCGCCATTTTGTCTAATTGCTTGGATAAGGTGGATGGAGTGAACGGCATCAAGAAATACTATTCCCCATTAACCCTAACGTGTCCTAAAAAGGAGACATGGGAAAAATAAAACATCCTTCATGACACCAAGGATACAGAAAATAAGGGAATCAGTATGTTAAAAAACGCTGTTCAATGTAGCTTTTGAACTTTTTACATCCAGTTGTCATCTATTCATAGTATTTTAGGAATGTTTAACTAAAAAATCTAGCAGGTTAAGGGAATATAGGCACAGCAGAAAAGTGAATTACAGGACTGCATTATATAATAACTCCCAGTGAACAACCCAAATCAATCACATCTAACAGAGTTTCAAAGGGTGAATTGTTCATTTAAACAGCAAATTCAGTGAAGGTACAGCAATAGTGCCAATAGTATCACACACTCCTGCCAATAATATTATCAAAATAAAATAAAATTATATTTATTTATATATATATATATATATATATATATCGTCATTGTCTATAAAAAAAAAAAGAAAGTCAGATACAAACCAGACTAAAAATGCTGAAAAAGAAAAATATCAACCGCAAAAAAGGAAACTTAAAGGACATCAAGGACTGTATGGAAATGTTTTAGGGGTTCAGTATGCTTGAGAACAAACTGTGTACAAAGAGTGTATAGCTAAATGACCACCCTCGAAGTGGGGGTAAAGGCCTGCCTTCATAGCCTCCTCCTGGCTGAATCACACTGCCTCCCTGATCTCTTTCCCAGAGTTCTGTGTTTTGCGTCTTTGTAGTTTCAACACTATGAATTGTACAAAAGGGGATAACGGAGCACACTTTGACACTCTCCTCAAAAGGCATTCAAGGTGCAACACTCTGATGTACACATGAAACAGAAGTAGTTGTATGAGAAAATGAAAAAGGCAGCTTAATAGAGACTTTCACACCTTAACTCACCTAATCACTGTGTAAACTGAAATCGGAGGTTACAGAAAATGTCAGATGCAGAAAGATGTGTGGGATGAGTTTGAGATGCTATTTGCTTTAGTCTTCATTCAAATGAAACGTGAAGACAGTAGGACCAAATTGCAACCAAAAAGTAGGTTATGCCTTACATTGGTCTGGATGCAAACATTTTACGGAAAACCTTAAAACAGCTTACAAAATAACCCAAAAAGGATCATTCTGGTATATCACCAGTTTGGGATTTATTTTCATAGTTTTTGCAATCATTTCTATCGGTAATAATAAGATTGTATTGATTCTGGAAACACAGTGACCTCACTACAAACGTCCAATGGGGCAAGAAACACAAGCAGTCAGATATCAGACAGGTTGGAAACAGTTTAGCCAGATTATCTAAACCATTTTATTTAGAGGTCAAACTGAAAGTGAGCGTACACAAAATCTTGTTATTAAACCCTTATTGCACAGGAAAACTGCACTCACAACTACTATGGTGGATCAAAGTTGAACATAGCCCCATCTGTGACTTCAGCACGGCCTACTTCACTCTAATTTGGTCACATACCATTTAAAATCAAAAACAGTATTGTGTTATTTGGCAGCAAGTTGTATCTTCCAAGGTGTATTTATGATCACACAGATGTTTACTGTCTGCCTAGAATGATCAAATGGTTGCTCAGGCTGAAACCAACGTTAAATCAGACAGGCCAGGGTAGTGGCCAACAATCTGTGGAAATATTGGATTTAAATGTTGGTTTTGCCCAGGGCAAAAAAATGTATCCTTCTAGGCAGGTAAGAGACATCTGCAAGATCCCAAAAATACCCTTTGAAGATACAATCTGCTGCTGGAGAACAGGTACATAATGTTTGGATTCCCCCCCCCCCCCCCCCAAGGTTTCTGTAGAGAAAACTACGTGATGAAATCGTGGAATAACATTCAGAGTGCTAATTGAAAATTGAAGTAGTGGGTTTTGGTAAGAATTTTAACATTCAACTTTATTTTCTCTTTCAAAGTTTGACAAATCTGGAGGTTTGTTTTCACACTGTCTGATTTTCTGACTACTCGTGTCCCCTGACCGGTCAGACTAAATAATAATAATAATAACAATAATAATAATAATAATAATAAATGTATAGTCAAAGCATGTTTTTATTGGCACAACTCAAGTACCTTGCTGTACTAACCTAGCAACAACATGTGAGGTTTGATGAGCCTTACTGATGCACAGCACGGTGTGTGTATACACAACAGGATGTGTGCGTGTCAGGACAGATGGAGTGTGTCAGCTGCCTAATCTTGACATTGACAATGATGGTATGATGTGGGTGATATCATGCAGGGACTCACCACAGCACAATAATAACTGATGACCTGTCCGGGTCAGTGACCCTGAATGTTGTCATTTATGCTATATTACATCATGACATAATGTATCATGTATACAATCAGTCAATTTTTACTTCACTGTACTGCCACTGCATATGTGTGGATGCTAGGGCTGTATTCTTTGATTTTAAGTGTCTTTAGTTAAAAAGCTTCACAGGCAGGCAAATCTACATTGCATTATGACATTGCTGAACATGACTTGTGTAGTAACCTCTAATGACTGATGGAGCTCGTGTTACTGTTTCTGATGACACTAGTATTCACTGCAGTAGCATTGGAATATATATTCTTTTCATTTAGCATGTCTCTGCAATTCACTGTATTTCAAGTGCGATCATGTGTCATCTGCATACATGTGGAACCACCAATTATTAACATACAACCCTAGGTTATTAGTGTGGATTATGAAAGTGAAAGGATCTAAGACTGAACCCTTAGGAAAGCCCCTGTTAATAAAATAATTCAGTGTGGACACTTCCAGCCTCAGACATATTGTGAACTGTGGTTTCAAAGGCCTTTGACAGACGGTAATAATGTCATTCAAAACCAAAGAGAGAATTGAAATGGCGCAATGCCCAGGCCTGAATCCAGACTACATGCTACTTAGGCATTTTCGGACCAAAGGACTCCCTGAGAGGAACTGCCCACTGGGGAGCTCCCCTGAGAGCTGCATACCTTCAAGGGCTTTTTTTATTTTTGCATTCGCACCAATAGGAACGTTGAAGTGACATAAGCCGGCCAGCGGTTGGTACAGCAACGTCACACACAAGATTTTTATATTTTGCTTTGACAAATCAAAATCACATTGTATTTCTCCCGTTGCATATATACACTCAGTAAAGCCTGGACTTCACCGTCGGTCCATTTGTTCGTGTTTTGGTCCATTTTTTAAAGGAACCGTTACGAGCTCTTACACAGGTTTTTAAAGATGCCAGTTGACAGTGCTGCATTGGCTCATGTGTTCGACCAATCACTGTACACTTACGTCACTCAAGGTTCCTCTTGTGCTGGAAGATTACTCACTCTGAAGTAGAAGCTAAATATGTCCCTCAAAATGGCGTTCTAAGAACTACGATCGTTCCCAGTTCCTGCAGTGTGAACACAATGAAAGGGTGGGGGTGGGCGCTATGCCACACAGTGGTGCTGTTGACCTAAATCCATGGTGTTAATTTCAATGGCTGCTCATCAAAATGATACAGCCATTGGTAAAGAGTGTCAATTAATCTTCAAATAGTTTGCGCACAATGTTTCACTTCTGGCTCTGCTGTGTAGACCGACCTAATGTAACAAAAAGTGGTCAAGACTGTTTAAGTAACGGACACTTGATTTGATTTTCAAAAGTTAATATACAACAGGGAAACACACAGCCATGTTTCCATCCAAGCATTTTTATGTAAATTATCTAAATAGAAAAGCTGGATGGAAATGACCAAATTCAACAAAACTTCCATAATATCACTAAAAAAGGTTTTACACTCACTCGGTGTTTTTTTCCCCTAAGAGTGTATGCCACAGATAGGCAATGGAAAGGCGTTTGTGGAATAAATAATGTTGTCGCAAATACTGCATGACAGATCAGCTGTTTGGTCCGGTTACACTGCACAACAATTGTAAACTGGGTTTAAACAGACTGAAATTAAGCAGCAAAGGACTGTCTGTAAATGATCGCCAGCATAACTTTCCCCAGAGCTGTCAGACACACTGCTGCAGCCGTAGGGGAGACTCTCCGCTATAAATAAAGAGGCCATTATTGGCACCGCTCTGTCATCATCTGGCTTCGAAAAGCAAGAAATATGGTCTTATATGAGCTGAAACAAAAAGAACCTACCCAACAGCAGTAAGGTCCAGACAGCCAAGCTCTTTTTTACCCATGTTTTTTTCTTGACATTGGAACCTCGTGCTCATTTATTTGCCTCAGCAAAATGCACCTGTAGGTTCCAAAACTTGGTACAGAGTGTAAACCTTAAGTTGACATGTTTCTTGCTATATGCTATATCCACACAGCTCACACCGACTCCTCTTGTAGATTAAAGAAAAAGGGTTTATTAATCTACTTTCCCTCATACAAAAATAAACTTGGTGAAAACTAAAACTAAAGGCCTGTTCGGCTCATTCACATTCAGAGTAGTCCTGGATGAAACATAATATATTAAGAATAGAAGCAAATAGGACTAAATATCAACATGTAAATATTCAAACTGCAGAACTTCCCTTGATCGTGGAATTTAACGTTTATGCAAAATGATCACGGTCAGCCTAAGTAATCGCGATCAGCCGATCATGTAATAACTTCGACAGGCCTGGTTCTGAAGTCTCTCCTGCTGTGATCTGGGGCAACACTAGGGTCTACATTTGCATTACAATTTACTGGCATCTTTCCCACAAAGTTTCCAGAAACACAAATGACCCAAATTACTGGGAAAAGGGTAATATTTTGCTTTGCTTTAGGCATCAACATCATGCATATTCATGAGAAGAATGTGAATAAATGATGAGTTGGAGCTTTCAGTCAGTTTGGCTGGTCACCTCCGTGGAAAGCATATTTAGTCTAGACTGCTTTTTTTCCCTCTTGAAAAATCCTGTGCTTTAGTAGGACCTTCTGTACATCTAAATTCTCATTGCTCTACACACAACAGCTAATATATTTTGTTCTTGAGAAGTCATACAGTGCAGTCAACATGTTTCATTATTTTGTATCAACTCCATCACATTGGATTTAAAACGAGGTTAGGGTTACGACTTTCAGCTTTAGGGTGTTTGAATAATGCAGCAGGACAACAATCCTAAACCAACCAATACATTTTTAGGGCAAAACAGCAAAAAGTTCTTGACTGACCAAATCAAACATCTGACCTCAATCTAACTGATCATGCGTTTCACTTGTTAAAGAGACAAAAAGATGATCATCATCATGAGCATCCATCTGCTGACGTCTGTGGGTTATACATTTCAGTTACTGACTGTAAAGGATTTGCAAATAAATATTAACCACGGTGATATAATTGGTGAACTATGTATAACAAGGGTTGTGATTCTTACATTCTTCATCTGATGTGGCTGTAACACCCGTTCCATTTCCATCCATCCATCGTCTATATCGCTCTTCCTTAGAGGGTCGCGTTGTTCCATTTCCTTCAGAATGTTGCCTCAGACCACCATTTCCTTTTTTTTCTTTCACTTAGTGTGCTTATAGCTGTGGATCTTACGTCAGACTGCAACTAAAAGAAATACTGTAATAATACTGCAGCCCTGTGGTTAATGTTACAGTAAAGTTCTGCAACTACAATGAAACATCTTTCATTTCTTGTTACATGTTCAGATTATATCCTTTGGGCTACAGGTTTAATAAACAATTAACAGCAGTATTAAATAAACTAAGCCATTGCAAGAAGGAAGAAATATAAAATTCATAAAGCCATCTTGACTTTGTTGCCTTACTTCTAAATGTATTATTTATAATATCATAGTGTCATTTCTGTTGGTTTAATGTGTCATTCTTAAAGCCTGTGGTCAGGACAAATAATGCCTCTTGTATTACAATTTTAGTGGTGACTGAGTTTTAATTAAATTTACCTGAAATATTATTTATTCTTCTTTTATTTTAATTGCATGTTGGCTTCCTATGTGTACACCAAATCCATTTTCTTCCTGCTCCGTTTACCTCACACTCTAGTTTCCTCGGCACTGATAGAAGACCCGACCTTCAAAATATGGGCTCTTACTAATGTAGTTACTCATTTAGATATTCAGTAGTACAGACGCATATTGGATTTCAGCCCTAAAGACCAACAGATGCTAAATTTCAACATTACAAAAACAAAGAACTCATATAAAGCAAAAGAAAGGAACTCATTTATAATAATTACATTACCTGAACAAGGGAAATGATGTTAAATGTAAAAAGCAATCCTGGTACAGTTACAGTTGTTTGCATTTTGAGGTACTTTCGTACTCCATAGATATAAAAACAACTTGGATGTTGACATAAATTATATTTACAAGTCTGAAACTGGTGATTATAGTACCTCCATATGACAGGAATGCAGCAAAAGGTGACAGTGAAAACAAACAGGAAGTGAGCAAATCAGTCCTCATTGTACCTGTGTGCAATCCAGGTGCCTCACACTTTGGACCCGATCCGAAACAGAGATTTGGAAGACCTACCAGAATATGACATGCATGAATTAATAAAATAAACAAAAAAAACAGACTTGATCCAAAGGCGACCTGAGCACAGCCAGACCAGACCCAAATAGACCAGAGGATAATTAGACCTGATCCAAACTGCGGCCAACCCAAACAGACCCTAACAGAGAGAGAACACCAACACCGACAGCATCATGATGACTATCACTTAACAAGCAGCTGCGGTGGAAAAGAGCAGTAGTAGCATATAATAATCATGTCATAAGAGCAGCTGTATAGTTATAGAAATAAGTGTTTATATGTTTCAAAGACAAATTTATAGAAATAATAAATATAAATAAATATTCACCTCCTGCACCAACAATGAAACATTCTGTAATCAACTGGACTAGCATTAGACAGAAGGTGATACTTTTCTAACCAATTTAATATCTGTGAATGAAATTCTAAAAAGTAACTGTCATTTAATATAATACATCTTGTACATAAGTTACTTGATTCCTAAAGTATTATCTCTCGCTGTCATTATGTCCCACCACGTGATCAAAGCTGATACTGAGTACGCTTGGATCCATTTAGATCCACTCTTGTATTAGATATATAGACACACAGACCTGTGGCAGTAAAACGAGACCCTACCCAACCCCATTAGACTGAGGGCGTTCTCACACCTATAGTTTATTTGCTCTGGTCTGAGTCAGTTGATGAGTTTGTAAACTTGTAGCGTTTCCCCCCTTGGTTCGGTTTCTTTTCACACAGAGAAAAATCCAAGTGAACCAAAAGGCATCACTACAAACCACGTGAGAACGTTCACTCTGCTTATTGGTCAGATGTGTTTGTTACACACGGTAACAGTAGGTGGCGGCCAAAAGTAAATACAGGAAGAAGGTCCTGTGTTCTGGACTAGTGAATATTTCTGTGAGAGAAACACTGCTAGTACTAGAAATAGTTTGTGTGCTCTGCCGCATCCCAGAATGCAAAGCACACCTGGCTACAGGAGCCCTTTAGCTCAAACTTACAGACTATACTGCGTAGTTGGGTCGGATCAAGGTCAGATCACCACAAAGACCACCTCCTCTAAAGGGTCTCTGTGCAATTGTGTTGGTCCGCACCCGAGCGCGATTACTGTGTTTACACATGCCCTAACGAACCGCACTAACCAGGCAAACGCACCAGGGTTCGTTTTAACCGAACCAAACAGGTTAGGTGTGAAAATGCCCCGAGTGTAGTTTGGACCCGGTCTGACTTGGGTCCAGGGTCGAGTCTTGGTTCCTCAGCCGAATAGACCTGTGAAGACAGTTCTTTACAGCTTAAGTGCAGCACCTCTCATGTTTTTTTTTTTTAATAAATACATGCGTGGCAGAGTTGATGGCAGAGTCATAGAAGATACCCACTTCTATCCTGTAATAATAATTAGCATCCTTTTCCCTTTGCTGACTCCTGCTGTTGGAAAACAGAAATAATCTACAGCCAGTGTTTCTATTGGAAGGCGAAGCTGAAGCCTCATGGGGAGGCAGAGAGCTGTATGTCTTCTCTGAGACTGTTGATGCAGAGCTAAATCAAGTTACAGAGACCTGAAACTGTCATGTTCTGTATGACTCAAATTACAGTGTTGTGGAGTGCGCTACACCTTAGAAGATGGTGATTCAATTATGGGAGAACAGGGACAAGTACAAGGTCTGATGGAATTAGAAAGTGACTGAAATAGAAACAAGAAAACTTAAAATTGTGTGAAAACTATATCGTTGTTACCGTCTATAATAGTTTCTTCTGCATCATCTGGTCCTATGAATGAATAAAACATCATCCAACCAACCAATCTATTTTCTTTCTTATTTAATCTAGCTTAGCTGCCTCCTACTTTAGAGTTCTTATCATAACCAAGAAATTAATTCCAGGCTTATGCTGAAGCCTTTGCCAACAGCTGTGATCGACAACAGAGACCCCAGCCCCATCTCAGAGCCAGACACTGATACCAACAGCTGCCAGATCCATTTCTAACATCCTACGTTTTGTCAGTCACTTGCAAAGCACTTTGAATTGCACTTGATTTGTTTGGTGCTATATAAATATATTTTGATTAATTGAAAAATAAAAAGCCAAATGTCAAAACTTTCAGATGTATACATTAAATTACAGCCCGTATGTGGACTCTTGGCTTGTTGACATCGGTTAGGCCGTTTTCACACAGAATCAGGCATTGTGGCGATTCGCCACAGAGTTGTGTGGCGGTGTGGGAGTGTCTGATACTAACCAGCAATCCCAGCTTGAAGACCGAACAGCTGATGTACAGTCATCACGGAGCCGATCGATCAGTCTCTCTTCCATCTTCATAGTTGCTCAGTAAACGGCAGATATTAAGGTAAACAGCTAATGCTACAATGCTACAGGTAAACAAAGTTCTTCTTCACCTGGGCGTCTGCCGGTCTGATCGCCGGCGTGATTGGCTGCCACAGCGTGATGTCGGGTTGCGCTTCTCCAAAAGTTGAATCCGTTTCAACTTTTCGCCGCAGGCCACTGTATTTTTTTGCGGCACCCCCTGCGGCCCGCATCACCGCAGCCTGAACACAGTACCCTGGTTCAAATGAATGGGAAAATCTGCGTTTTCACCGCAGTGCCTGATTCTATGTGAATTCTGCCTTATGAAGGTTACCTCTGAGGCAGCAAAGCTTCTTTGTTTATGTGCGATTCCCCCACGGGGCCTTTGAGAGAAGACTGCTGTGTAAATGAGCCGAGTAAGTGGCTGCAGGAACAATACAAACCTCTCAGACATCATTTCTTTGAGTGTTTCTGGATGTAGTGTTCTGTAGTGCACATAGCCGTGTGTAGTCTGTATAAAGGCCCAAGTCATGCTGAGGACACAGGACCATTAATTTCCACTTTGGAGCTACCAGGGGGAATGTTCTCCATACATGGAATCCCTGGAGCTGGCATCTCTTTCTTATGAATATGAAAGACTGTTGTCCATTTACGCACACAAGCTTCAACTACGCCTTGAAGGGAACTTAAATGAATTCAGCAGGAAGGTCAAAGCAATGAAGTAATAAACAGAAGATGTGATTAATGGTGAAGAGACATTATTTGCATACTGGGCTTTGGGGGAAAAAAAATAAAATCAAAAAGTCATTTAACTTCATTGAGAATTTCATTTACTAATCTTGCCGTCTGCGGACAACTGTGATTTGTTTTCTAAGATGCTCACAAGTAATTCAAGTTAATACTAATTTATTCATTCCTTGGTTTGTTCATTCACTAATGCATTCCTTGTTAGACTGTCTTCCCCGAAGTGGTCATTAACAGGCAAGGCAATGTCTAAAGACCACACAATATTAAAATTTGAGTGGAAAGCCAAAATTCCCAGGATCAAAGCATTTGTTCGCTGTAACCTAAGGAAAGCCATTTAAAAGTTGGTAATACGAGTATTTGGCAGCGTTCTGGGAGAACTTACACCAGGGAGAAAATCTTCCAACTGCGACAAGCTGAACAATAATCCAGACATGGTGACATGGAAGCATGGAGAACCTTTTTCTCATTTGAGAAAGTGAGGTTAGACTTAACTTGGCTTTCACAACGTAGCTTATGTTTGTGAAATTTGAGGAAGAAGGTGAAAAACAAAATGTTGTGGTTATCTAACAGCTGAAGGGAAGGGGCTGTAATGAATAACGTGCTCTAGTTTGTATTCTGCATTAAACACTACTGCAATGGTGTGTGTGTGTGTGTGTGTGGGGGGGGGGGGCTATTCTGCTCACCGTCACCATTTGGTTCATACCCCTTCCACCTTTGCACCTCTCCATTTTTTCTATGACTTTTAAGTGGATTATGGGCGTTTATTCGCGATTGGACATTGTTCTTGGAAAATGCAAGTTACACTGAATCTAAAAATGTCTGTCATTTGATTGAGATATGATTCCAAGGAAGTGAAAACTGTGGCAATCAGGCGCTAAGGGTTTTTAAAGTACATTAATCACCTCCATGAGCTATGCGTCACAGCCATTGCTGCAGCTTGTTAACGTGTTGATAAATGGGCCAAATCAGCAGGTCAAACTACAATAACTGACCTGTTTTCAGAACAGTGGCGTGCACCTGTCACTTTCACCTCACACAGTATATCTTTGCCTCATGTCTCTATCAAAAAAGGTGCACCTTTGGTTAATATTTGATTAGGTTTAGGACACTAAGACTACTTGGTTAGGGTAAGGGAAAGACAGTTAGTTAGATAGTTAAAAAACAAAAACAAAAACACATTGACTCTAGGTGTCTGGTATCAAAGTCAGACACTTTGTACGCCCCACTATTCAGCCTGAACTCCTCACTAAGATTTTATGGCGGCATAGTAATGATCTGGTTAAGACAATCTTGGAATGCCATTTATATTTCCATGTCACTTCCAGTTTTCTGCAGCTTGTAGCTTCATGTATTCAGTTTTCTCACTTTTATCCTGCACTGCTTGATTCTACACAAAAACCAAGCCTCGCTACTGAATATTTTAGACACTAAGTGTTTTTTTGTGTTTTCCAAAAAAATATCCATGGATATATATTCATAAATTCAGTTAGACTGATGAACCTGGGGAGCTCGTTCTTACATGTTTGCCCTCATTTTTATCTGATAGCTGCCACACAGTCCCATCATCAACAACACTGAATCTTCTGACTGTGATTCACATCTTTAGTTTGTTCGTCTTAGTTTTAGTTAAACATAGCAGGTGTGAAAATGTAACATGTCGAGACTTTCTAAGCCCCACACTGTGCATTCTCCAACTGTGAAAAGTCTGAAGCAGAACTTTACTATGTGGACAAATGAACATTACTCCTATATGTGATATGATTTGAAACAATGGGCATTAATAAGCTGCTGTAACAGTCTCCACTCTTCTGGTTTCAGGCTTTCCACCAGATTTTGTTGCAGGGATGGAGCCCAGAGTAGGGCTAGGTATCATCTGAAATAGTTCAATACTAGTGCGGATATGACACCTGAATTTGGGTACTGATACCTTACCATTTTGATACCTTACTTTGAGTTATCCTACAAAAGACTCTGTTCATTTAGCCACGCCAAAGTTCTAAAGTGTAAATGTTCCCTTTACACAAGCAGTACAAGATTTTTGCCTGAATAAAAAGACAAGAAAGTAAGCAAGATTACAAATCTGACCAGGCATTTGATGCCAGCTATTGGTGCTTGACAGTTTTCAATACGTAAAGCTATAGAGGGTTGGGTTCCAACAGCTGGTTTAATTTTGGATTTGGTTCCCAGTTGACAAAATACTTGCATTTGTTTAGGTCCAATGCTAATTCATCTCTTACCTTTTATCACCCCTCCTTTTTATTAGCAAAGTGGAATGTACAACTCATTCAGATAACATAGGCAGGCTACTCATCGGCTGACGCTATCTCTGGTTAAAGAACAAATATCAACGGCAGCAGATTATATCCGCGATTGCTAATTAACAATAAATCTGTAACAGCTAAAATGAAACCTTAATGTTGCTCTCTGCAAGGCGGTGTCTGTACTCAGCCAAAGATCTTTTGTGAGGAAAAAGAAACATCACTCTGTAACATCACTGTACGGCCACGAGGGGACTGTGTTGGCCTTGTTGAACTATAAAAACACAGAGTGCAAAGTCTTCTGTAGAGGAAAGATCTAGCTGCGTCACCTCAAATGTAAGGAGAATCTCCGAACTTAACTTTTATGCATATTATATCAATATTTCAAGCTGATCAATTTAGTTATGCAGGGATGTCCAATATTTGGAGCAAGTAGCTGGTAAAAAATAAATAAATATACACAGACTACACGTTATTTATGTTATACATTTCATAACCTCTGTTGAACATTTCATTTTTAGGTTGCAGCTGCAGCTTGAGAACATTTATGGAGGATACCACCAAAAGCTGCAGTGTCTCTGGCTGCTGAGCCAGATAGATTACAAATCTATTTGATAAGGGATTAGAAAGTATTGAGATTTGATCAAATTCTATCAAACCCCAATCTTAGCTACAGTGATATTTCAGTTGGTACCAAAAAAGTATTCAGGTTCAATACCCAGCCCTCGCCCAATGAAAAAAAAGCCCCAGACCAAACTACACAAAAGTATGTGGACAGGGTGCCCAGATGCTTTAGCCTTATAGTGTATTTTTCTATTGATAAGACCTTGTTCTCTCTGCAGGTTTGCTCTATGTGGCAGCTCATCCAGACAAAGTACTAAAGACCCCAGAGACTCGCCATCTCTCTCACTCTGTCAGACAGATAAACACAGCAGAGAGAAAGGAGAGAGAGGAAAAAACAACAGTCAAGATGGAGACAGAGCAACAGAAAGTGCTCAGACATGGAGAGAGAGATAGAGATATTGACATGTATGTAACATGTTTTTTATGTTTATGTACATGTTTTTATTACCTACTTGCTTTCGCAATGTAAATGTCTGCTTCCCATGCCAATAAAGCCCCTTTGAATTGAATGGAATAGAGAGATAGAGAGAGATAGAGAGAGATATAAAGTGTGAAAGGGAGAGTCCGAGCCAGTGGAAGCACATTGTTCCTGTCTCACACATTCAGGCCTCACCTACAGCTGATGCTCCCTGCAGCCAGGTCCTTTCACAACTTATCACACTCCCAGAAACTACTCCCCACCGCCAGGAATTTACTGCCAAATCTAATAATTACTTTGCAGACCTTGGTGACTATTGCATTATGGGAGCGTATTCACATATGCACTCTCCAGTGACTGTAACACCTAGTCAAAATTGTCAATTTAATCATAATTAATAATGGCACTCCTGCAGCATTTCAATCCTGAGTCAAAGTCATTAAAATGGCTCCAAGAACTCCTGAACTATATTGTCTAGAGGAAGTAATCAACTTTGGACAGGCCTCAGTAATTCATTAATATACCTCCTCCAGAAGAAAATGAGGAGGGAAGGGTGACTTTGTCTACAGGAAATTTGTTTCCTCAGACTTTCTGGGACAATACTGAATGTTTGATATTAAGTTCATGGTGTACAGTGAAAAAGTACAACAATGCTTGTTGTTTATTCATTGTACAAAATGTAATAATGTCATTTTTCTTTTTTATGGATTAAATGTGTGGTTGAGGACAAATATCAAGGTTCTTATTGGAATCAACCTAATATCAGTAGTTTATTAAAGACAGGGAGATATAAGAGAGAAGAAAGAAGTCAAGTGATTTGATGTCAAGTATGGTTCTTTTTAGATACATGTGACGCAGCAGTGTGACTATGGTGTAAGCCAAAAAGAAAAGATAAATGTTTTACTTCTTACTTGCTCAAAACCTGATATGTGAAATGGGTTTAACATGATGAAATAGAGTTGTGAAAATGTGGTGTCAATGTGGTGGTCAAACTATAAGTAATTTTCTAAATATGTAACATAAAAAAAATAATAAAATAAAAAAAAATTGTATGACCTAATTGTAGCTTCCTGAGGTTGGGTATAGGGAAGCCTTCGAGAATGCTACACCTCGGTCACGGATGTTTCTCATTTTACATGTTCCTTCATTGTTACTGGTGTTATTGTGTTTTACATTGTCTTCCACTCTTTGTGTTCGAATGAGAGACTTTGTAGTGGTGTTTTGTGTCATAATTCAGTAAAAATAAAGTTTGCCCACACTCAAAAATGGTTTGTCTTGACTTAAACAATTCTTTTTTTTTTTTTAGATTGTTAGAATTATGTTGTTGCCTGATATCAGACAGAACTGTCAACTTGTTACACTCCATTTCCATCTTCAGTCTGACATTGCCTCCACTCTAATGATTTCCGTGGTTAAGATCATTTAAGTTGACACTGATGTGTATCCATGCCAACATACTGGTTTTTCCGGGGTTTTAAGAGTGGAGCAAAGTAAAAACAAACTACGCTGTCGGGTAATATTGAGAAATCAACAGACCGGTTTTTCAAAAGGCAAATTATTTAATAAGTGAAACCAATATCATCTCTATAGCCTGATATTACAAAGTACCAGTCCTGATGTGTTTTCATGTGTGCTAGAGATCTGTGCTTACCTTGAAAGCTCCCGACTGACAGGTAAAGCCAGGTGAGTGCTGGGATGAAGAGCAGAGCGAGGGAGGCCGCCAGGAACTTCCTGCGCCCGCGACACATTCCCAGCATCCTCTGGACCGAAGCAAATGGAAAGAGAGGTAAAGTGACCTCTATGTGGGTAGCAGCTGTATTCCAGGCTGATTCATGGCACTGGAAGAGAAGGGAGAGAAGGAAAAACATCATTACAGAAGGAGCAGACAGTTCACATCCTGTATGGACGCGATTACAGCTGAACACATGGCTTCTGCTGTTGCCAAAGGAAAATAGATCTGAACCTCCTAAGCCAAAAGACACACTTGGAATAATTTAATCATGATTCTGTAGGACTTATTATTCGTTCTAGGCTTTAGATGGACAACAGTAAAACCATTAAAAACTAGGCATGATGGCAGGTACACTGGGGTCCAAGCATCCGATGCAACTCAGAACTAAAGGTGCACTGACACAGCTCGATGGAGAAGCCAACAGTATTCGTAAATAGGGCTTAAGTAGATGTTTTAACATGTGTTTATTTGTATGCTTGGGCAGGGTATGACACCCTCCTGCATTGCATCTTGTGCTCGTTTGGAGCCTGTTGGCTGACAGCATGAGACCATGGAAAGCAAAATAATGTTATATATTTAATTTTTAAAAATTAAGCATGATCAGATTTTCACTAGTCTCACTTAGCTAGACCCATCTCCACACTTTGTTTTAGCACTGGAGAAAGGTCTGGCGGAACCCATTATCATTCAGGTATAGGGGGGAAAAATGCTCTGGCTTGTCTGTATTTCTTGAAACCAATCACAGTCGTCGCTAAACCCAGGATGCAGCGACGGCGCCCTTTCAACATAGTGTAAACGGTAACACAGAGATAGTGGAAGGGGAGGAGAAATCCAACTGAAATAGTCTGCCAATGGCAGGCTTATACCCACAGTCTACTTCCTGTGAGTCAGACTAGATTTCCACCAATATGCGTATTAGTATGCTCGAGGACATACAGGATCTGCATACCAAATTTGGTGACATTTGTACTAATGTATTTGCTTTATTAGATTTGCATCTAATTTGGTATGGAAAATATGCAGCAGATATGGGATGTGCATTGCACATTTTGTGTCATTTGGAAAGTGTATTATTGACCTGGAGCTAAAATATTTAGAATATTCAAATATTCAGAAGTGTGTGACGCACCAATTGGGTATACGAATACTGGAGGACAAACTGGACAGCCATAGCAAATTTGGTGATATTTGAACAATTAAATCCTGAAATAATAGGGAAAAGATATTACAACCACCTATTGTTGGATTTGTACCAGATTTGGCATGGTAGGTCTGAACAACATCAAGGGCTGTGGTACAATATTTGGTGTCATTTGTGTCAAAGTGACACTATACAAAGACCAAAGTCATGCAGCTAGCAAGCAAAGTACAATAACAAAAATCTGTAACTGATTTTTAACAATAAAGTTCCAAAGAATGTTTTGACACCAATTTGTTATTTCTCAGACTAGTTTGCAAAAGGGAGTTTTGCATATATCGTGGCCTACACCAGTAGTTGCAGCTCTACAGTATGTAAGGAATGCATTTGAATTTCCAGGGGGCTAGCAAGATTTGAAACCAAAACATGATCATCTTTATTATAGCACTCCTTAATGGTTTATATTTGTCATTTTGTTGTGGCTGGCTTCTTCCTCTAGTACCGCTGCAAATTTCACATTTGCACCTTCAAGGGTTTGGGCTACAACAATTTTTAGCTGAAACGTGATGAAATAAAAAAGATGAGCAAACACAATAGCGTTCCGTAACTACTGGTGCTTTGACCCCTGATTACATAAAACAAATGAGGTGACACATGACCAATCAAATGACAGAGTCTCCGCAGACTTATCTAGCTTATTAAATAATTCATATAGAATTTAAATTAGACCCTCAGAAAATGGCAACTGCAAGCAGTTCAACCTTTTTTAACCTGCCAACCAAGTTTAAAGAGATTCATATTAATAAATGTTGCATAAATCAGGCAGTCACACACTAAACTAATTTGTCAATTTCTGGTGTGATGCAAAGCAGAGAGTATAGAAGTCTCATTATATGATATTAGTCGAAATCCTCTTTCCGTTACAACCACATTTGTCCAATTACCCGGTTGACCTCAGTCGATTTTTAATCTTCACCAGAGACTGCCCAGGGATGGAACATAATACCTCTGGCTGGCACTGTGGATGCTGGCACATACACAAGCCAGGATGCCAATTATCATAGTGTCACCCAGAACGATGCAGTAGAGGGAGCGGATTTCAAAAATGTATAAGTATTTTTAGCACTTTTCCCAGAGCTTACTGAATCTCCAGGTTTTGTTTTTTGTGGTCTGAGCCATGTGAAGAGCGCAGAGTGAGACGGGGTTAAATGAGGCTAAAGGAGATTAAAGAAGTCTCTCAAGTACGATGGCCACTGCTTTGATAGGCGGACTATTAATCATTTCAGTGGCTCCTTAGCCTTTGACCCTTGTGATATATTTATTACCATATTCAAGTGAGGTGAGTAAGCAGACCACAGTGTAAGCAGATCCAGTCATGTACGGATGCAGGGAGAAAAGGCATTATGTAGCAAAAAAGGGGGTTGCAGGAGATCAGACTGAAGAGCAGCAGCAGACTGAAGGAAATTTTTGGCCTTTGTTATCAGCTATCAGCTTCATTTATAAGATGTGACATGGTACCATCAGTTGCCACAGCTTTACAAAAAACAAACAAACTCAGAAATGTTTGGGTTCATTGCAATCTGAAATTGGTTAGGTTATGACACAGGCTTTGGGAAAAATTAACATTTTGTCTGACCATGACATAATAAAAAGTACAAGTGGATGATTTCCAGCCAGGAAACACTTGCAAAGAGTGCAGCGGTCCCTGGAAAGGTCTATTGTCAGCATTCCACTCAGAATAAGTTGAAGTTCATTGTTGGGGCAGCAGATAAACAGTTTTGGTGATTTGCAGGGAAAAGGAAGTCTGGCCATCTGTTAAAACCTTTCACTGAAAAGCCAACCTTTGTTTCAATGGCCTTTTTCATGACCATATTTTACTACCACAGTAATAGTGGTTTGTTTTCTTCCACCTTCAACCAAAAATAGTCTATATAATTCTTCCTCTAGCCACCCCTCCAAATAACCAAGCCACTCCCTCAGCCACTGCATCCGCCACTAGTCACGTTCTTAAAAGAGAAACAGTCCACAGACTCTCACAATTGAATGAGGCATCAACATGAGGCCTATATCATTCCTTCATTTTATTCCTTAGTCAAACCACCATAAAAGCCCCCAATCCTCCCTAACTCAAACATTTATAATCTGAGAGGGAGAAGAGCTACGAATCACATCCAATCTTTTCTAATCTTGCCCAGTACAAAAAAAATAATGTAATATCCATAGCCTGGCTTCAAATTTATAGTCATTGCTAAAGATGTCAATGGTGAGCCTTCCCTCGTGGCTCAACAGCAAGTTAATATAAGATTGAATTTTATATCCACAGTTCAATGGTTAATTGCCGTGTGTTGACACTAAAAGTGATGAGGGTTGATTACAGGAGCAGTGGTTTATTGGTTGAAAAAGGCAATGGGGAAACATGCTGAGAGAGCCTGATTGAATTGTTCTCTGTGCAGGATGGCACTGCAGTGGAGCAGGGAAATGCTCAAAGATGCTAGATTTACAGAGGTTAGAAATATCAATGGCTATGATATTATTATAATTATAATAATAATAATAATAATAATTCACAAAGATACCTAACATGAACACAATTCAAATTCAATTCCATCCAACTTTGGGTCAATTCAAATTCAAAACTATAGTGCAGTAGCAAACTACCACTTGTTTTCTATACTTCAATAATCCACAGACCTCTGTCATAACTGCCACCTTAATTTATACATAATTGATGGGAACAGATGAAGACTAAGGCTAAGCATGTTAAATGGTCCGTTCACCCAAATTACAAAATACATATTTTCTCTTGTCACTCTATCCATGCAGATAGTTTGGGTTTTATGTGTCCAGGTTTTGAGAAATCTGTCTGAGGTTTCTGCCCCCACCCCAAAACAATGGAGGCAAATGGAATTTCCTTTGTGGCATTCACAGCACTTGTTGTAAACAGCTTTCATTGGGACTACTTTCTACCACAGAAGAGTGTGTTGTGTGGATTACCTGGGACAATGTTTCTGGGTAGACCGTCCTTACAAGTAAAATGACTTGTTTGTTCAAATGCTGTTTAACTGACAAACAACCTCTATGCCTGTCTGAGAGGAGTAAAGGGGGAAGTAGCCTCAGAACCTTGCAAGGATGAGATTTGGGTGGATAGGTCAACAAAGCATCGGACTTTGACGTGGGAGACCACAGTTCTTTTCATATTTTTATACAACAGTCGATGTTTCTTTTAATCATGGCCACAATTGTTCCCTAATCTTAACCAAGTAGGTATTTTAACCCAAACTATGATCTTAAGTAATTTTAGTTGCCTAAACCTAATCAAACCTTGAAAATGAACGTTTGAACCTTGATGAAAGTTCAATAAAGAATATCTTTTCCTTCACGTTCTGCCTATATTCCTGGATAGGTGAATGTCTATTTCCTAGTCACCATACCTGACCAACAATCTTTCTGCCCACATTCCTTGAACCAATCAGTCCTTGCATGGTGTTCTTTAAATATCATTGTAATTCTGTCATTCTGTATGAAATATTGACAGTGCTAGAGTACCAAGAAACTTGTGTTTGCAGCACAGAGCATATGTGCGGTTTGGGAACCTCAGAATTGCCTCTCTGAGGTAATTCTGAGGTTCCCAAGGTTCTTTGCAGATGATGTGGTTCTGTTGGCTTCATCAGACTGGACCCTTTAACATGCACTGGGGTGGTGTGCAGTTGAATATGAAATAGTCGGGATGAGAGTCAGCCCCTCCATGTCTGAGGCCATGGTTCTCTACCGAAATTTTAAACTCTCCTATGAAGAGGTGACACCAGAGGCAGAATGTAGCCTCCACCATCAACTCCATCCAGACATTTGAATCTGAGAATCATGAGAAGGAGAGAAGGGAGCCAACATTCCATCAATAGAACAGGAAGCGATAAGAAAACATAGAGCATGACTGAGCATGCATATTACAGCCATGCAGTTGGGAGAAGTACGAAGATGAAGAGCAGCCTCTGTTCTGTGGAGGCCAGCAGAGAGGAGAGACTCTCTCTCTACATGATAAATCAAGAGTGGCCACAAGTCAAAACAATTCACATTATCCTGACCGGAGTACAGAGGACTAAATGGCTCCTGCCTTACGAACAGAGGGGAGAAAAATATATTGATTGTGCAGGGGGAGTTGTCTATGTTACCCTAGCTGTACATTCATTAGTATTCTGTTATAGTAGGGAGGGGCATGTGCACTACCATGCAAAGGAGGCTCTACAGTATGTCATTGGAGCTTTTTAAGTACATAAAGGCATTTAGAGGTGAAAATTCACACAAATCCTCAGCAGCAAGGAGTAGAGCGTGATGGGCACCAGCTGCTTCTCATGTAAATCAGCTTACTGTGGTGAGGAGGTCTACCTGAGAGCTGTTCCTGATGCAGTAATATGATATAGCATTACCTCAAACCCAATACAAAAAGACACCTTAAGTCACGATGATTAGTGGTTTCATTTAGGAGGAAGCCAAATCTGGGATCTCCGCTCAACCCACGTGCCATGGTTTACCAAAAACTACAAAATGATCAGGAATTAAAGGCTAATTCAGGATTGTTAGAACTTCGGTCTTATTTACATAGTTCTGGCCATCCTTCCTGTCAGTAATATTAAGATGGTAGATACCAGAAGTGTCGACTTGAGTCACATGACTTGGACTCAAGCCAAAGACAAGTCACAACTTTGATGACTTTAGACTTGTTTTGACAAAATCATAGAAGACTTGCAACTCAACTTGGAGTTTAACACCAATGCCTCCCGACTTCACTTGGATTTGAGCCTTTTGACTTGAAAATACTTGATACCTTCCCCCAAGCCCAACGATTAAAAAGTATGTTATTTAAATACAACAAGACAGAACAGAAGCATACAAAATTCATTCTGTTGAGGTACTGGTTAATAGTGCTATGAAAGTGCAATGTCAGCACTACTTTTTTTTTTAAGACTTGGGACTTGACTCAGGACTTGCCTGTCTTGACTTGGGACTTGAGTGCAAAGACTTGAGACTTACTTGTGACTTGCAAAACAATGACTTGGTCCCACCTCTGGTAGATCCCATTCTGAGATATGGGAAAGCAGCTACACGACTACCAACACGTCAGACCAGGCAAAAACATGAGCAGAGACCCACACCCTTACTTGCTGCTTCGCTACTGTCACAGGTTCGCATTTGTCCTATTGATTGGTTGTCTGTTGATTGTTAAATAAGAAAGTGGGTCTTATCTAATAAGAGCCCGTCAGAAGGCAGACACCAAAAGATTAAAAAAAAAAAAGAATAGAAGAAAATACAAATGCAAGAAAGTCAGCGTGCTGCAGATAATAGCATGACTCTTTTCACTGAGGCCGTGAAGAACACTGAATGATAACCTTCATCCCTGAAATAATTTAGTTTAGTTTCCATTTGTATTTATATGTTAACCCAAGTGAACTGAAACCAATGCCGAGCTCAGTGCACAGGTGGCAAGAGACTAGGGGACTGGGCCTAGCAGCGACTGAAGCACCACTGAAGGAAGTGAGTCAAGCTCATTGGGTTTCAGGTAAGCTCCTCATCCTTTCTTGTTTGTTGTGACTAAAGCGTTCAGTTTGTTTAGTCCTGCAGGTCTAGCTGGTATAGTCATAAGGCCAAGTGACCATTAATTCCCCTAGACGTGACAACAAATAAATTCTCTAGTACTACCTGTGCCATGACACTGTACAGGAGCGAGGCACAGAACATTACTCTCAACATCGTCCAATATTAAACGCATATTATGAAGGCAATTCCTAGGGATATTGGGCTAGTTGATCAGACAGGTTAGCCAAAAGGTATGTGAAAGACAAAACAAAGACAAACGTATAACAATACAATTATTACCAAAAAAAGCCATCACAATTTACAGACCAACTTCCTGGGTCAACTACCTACCAACCTATCAAAGTCTAATGTGCATGAATTCATTTTCAAAATAGAGAGATCCAATCCAAAAGGGACCCAAGGACAGTCAGACCCAATGCAAACAGTCCTGTCTTAATGTGATGCAGTCATGCTAGTTATCTTGCATTGTATACTGAAGTAGTAATTTATACATTCCACACTCCAAAAATTAATCTGCAACTATTTTGATAATGGATTGTTTTGACAATTTTTTTAAAGAAAAGACAGTTTGCTGGTTCCAGGTTCTCCGATGTGAGACTTTGCTGCTTTTTTCTGTTTTATATCGCACTGAATCTCTGAGTTTTGGAAAATTGGAAAGGTCTCATCACTCATGACATGTCCTTCCCTGATTCGTCATGCCCCTATCACGTAACACCGGAAGAAAACAAACGACATCTGTCTCAATTACCAGTGGTTAATTCAACATGGATAACGAATTACAACAATTACTTTCAGTAACAGTTCCACCTCGTCATTGGTCCAAGCATAGAAATCTCTGCCGTTACTTTTCTCCATTGTTGTTCTTCGTTTGTAGTATTTTCTGCAACTACGCAACCAACCGCAGAATAGACAATCTGCTTCCTGTTTAAACCAGAATGCGCATGCCCAGTGCACGTGAATGGTCTTGTGATATGTGTTTTCAGGCGTGTAGTATGAATGGAGATTTCTGAAACGGTGATAAAACGCTCATGTGGACAGAGATTGTTTTTGTTTTAAAATGTCAGTTTGAAATGAAAACATTAGTGTGGATGTAGCCTAAGAGTGCACCAAAAAGAAAATGTTTTTGACCATATTGGACTCCGTTTCCTCTACGTCCGCCTTAAATTTCAAAAAATGGTTTCCCTTTAAACCTCACTCATAGTTGTGACAGGCAATTCTCTGAGTTAAGTGGTTGGTTATCACTCAGTGGCAGACATCTTCCAGCTACACTTGCCATTTTAGCTCCTTTTCATATAAAGCAGCACTATACATTTATACAACAGCTCTATGATGAACTACTGTTTAGTTGGGAGGGACACAGACCTTTAGTGGCCCAGATGAAGCAATTAATCATGGCCAAGTCTGAGCTGGAGGCTAAGCAGAAGATATCCTACCTATTTGTCTCCTTTCTCATCGTTCTCTTGCTGCAAGTTCTTTGTTGTTGTCGTCAAAAGTCAAGTAGCACCATTAGTACAGGGAAAATTACAACTCCAACACTTTTATATTGTTGGATGGTTTGTTGAATGCCTGCTTTTACAGAATACTGTCAGTTAGACTAGTGAGTGACTGAGCAGTAATTCCAGTCTGGTTTCTTAGGTCGTTAATTTGTGAGAAGTACTTTAAAAATAACTAATATGTGGTAGTGTCCTTGTACTGCACCCCCCAACTCACCTCAAAACACATACCATGGGGAGAAAAGTAGGGCACAGGACTAAAAACAGAAATGGTGTCATCAGTGTCTTCCCCAGAGGACTGTCAGAGTGGAGGGTGACACTTAAACACAGGATTCAGCTTCTAATTAGCAGTGGCATAAAGGTCTACAAGAGATCAATCCTGCGTTGTCTGAATTTCATTGACAAACCACATTTAACACAGGCTGTGTGATTATCTAACTCTTTAACAGAAATATTTCAATTTTTTCTTACAATCTTACAGTCTAATTTTACTATTTTGGACTGTCATTCTCATCAGTTACAATATTTCACTCCAGTAGACACAGCTTTACAGCAGAGTGCACAAGACAAGCACATGTTAGATAGGTTTTAGTTCACTGTTGAACCATAATATCTAAACACTTATTTGGACAAAACAAAGAGAAAATGAATGAAAACAAGAGATGTCCCGATCCAATCTGAAGCATTGGATCGGGGCATATTTTAAAGGGTCGGTATTGGCTTCTTTACTGAACTCTAATGGGTTTTGTCCACCACAGCCTGCTAGTGTTGCAGCACTGCTCTCCTTTATGATAGTCGGGCTCTACAATGCAGCATTTCACTGCATGATCGCAAGTGACACCGAGTTCTGGCACCCTCATTGGCAAAATACACAGATCCGCTAAGCTCTGACACTCGTGTCTGTTATTCTGAGAGTAACTTGATGACAAGACAAAACTTTAAACTTGTCCGTTGGCTGGTTAAAATGCTCTCTGCAGCTGGTGTCTGTACCATAGACTGTATATAAAGATGGACGACACGTCTCCACTTCCTCCCACTGTACAAAAATGAAGCCAAAATATCCCGGATACGGGCCCTGCCATCTTGCATTTGGAGCCAGAGTCTGCGCAGTACTGATCCGCGGTGGAGCAGTGGTATCGATGTCCCGCCCATACACCCGCTTGACACCAATCGCAAGCATGCCACAAGCAAATCACAGCTGTCATGACGTCACACCCCCTTCTTATAGCATCAAATAACTAATTAAAACCAAACAGAAAATCAAGACTTGAACATACATCAGTATAAGTACCTAAAATGGGAACATTTTATTTGACGTGTACTTTTTGTACTTTTGATTTTTCAGTTTGGCCCATGTCCCATCCGCTAACATGGAGGGGGTGGGGTTTAAGACATTTACTGCAGCCAGCCACCAGGGGGCGATCAAGATGTTTTGGCTTCCCTTTTAGGGAGCTGTCATGTCGTCCATCTTTATACCATTTATGGTGTGTACTGAGCCAAAGCGCCACTCTGTAACATCACTGCACAACTCAGTGTTTCTGTAGTTTCAACAACTCTAGAGAGTGAGACATCTCACACAAAGTGAGACATCTTCTCTCCAGCTGATCGTGTCACGCCAATTTCAGAAGTCCCATTCCCCCACTTTCATTCATATATCAATAATTTAAGCTAATCAACATAGTGTGTCAGATTAAGTACAGCTACACCTGTAATTTCAATGTGCCCCTGCCTCCTCTGCTAATGAGAAGACATCCTGTTGGTTTCTCTGTTCCCTGGAGATATTTTTTGTGGTTTTGGAAAAACATTCAAAACAAATATAAAAGACAACAAGTCCAAACAACCTTTGTTCAATTAAAATATTAATGATAACTACCCCATCATTTTCCTTTTCCACTGTTATTTTGTCCATCCCCCATGTTCTGACAGTGAACGGTATAATATAATGCAATCCAATATTTGTCCAACAACACAATGTACCACAGCCTCAAAAATACCAGAGCTGAATCAACACCTCTGAGAGTCTCGAGAATAAATAAAACATCATGAGCTTTGCAAGATTTATAGCAGGGCTGCTGTTCATGATATCTAGCCAAGCAGGTAGTTTGAGTTTTATTTGGTGAAGTTTTAAGATCTCTGCCTCTGAGACTTCTGCCCTCACCCCAATACAAGAGAGGTGAATGGATTTTTGTTTGTGGTGCACAACATGACATGGACTTTATTTATTTTGTTTTTCTACAAAGGCCTCTTCTCATTCTGGATGCATCCTTATAACAAACCAGGCAGGCCATCAGAGCTGCAGGGCTTGAGATTTAAGACACAAAACTGAAGACCTGACTGAACCATCTGCCATGTTTGAGACCCAACCCCAACCGAGACCCAAAAAGACCTGTTTGCTTTATTTCATCAAATCATCACTTAACCATTAGCTCTGATGCAACACATTGACTACACTGTCTCTGCTTTTCCCACTGGGCATTGCATATCACATGACACGTATGGACGCAGATGATTGTCATTGTCAGAGAGAGAAAAGGAACATTTAATAATAACGTCTGAAAATAAACTAAACACCAACCTGACCCGAGCCCAATGCTGTCAGGTTCAGGTCTGAGAGCAGAACTTTTATTAGGATTCTCCTACTGCAACACTATGTTGCCTATCCTGAAGCCTGATGTATAAACTGTACACACAAAAACCATGCATATGCCATTTCCAACACATAAACTGGTATTCATAAAAGAATAATGTGTGGTGAGAAATGTGCACAACTCACGCATTCTTCAGACCAGGTGTAGAGTACGAATTAAGCTTTAATGTCCGTGAGGTCAATAGTAAATATAACAATGAATAAAAATGTGAATCCATACTAATATATATATATATATATATATATACACACACAATATATAAATACAGGTGAGAGAAGTGATCCATTAGTGAAACATTGTTTAGGTTTTTTGCCAATTTCAAATAGTTTTAGTATTTTCCTGTCTACACAGCGTTATGTAAAATGTCAAAGGCACATTTGTAAACTTAATTTTAAAATATTTATGATCAATTTTGTCATTTATATTTACATTTGAGCCATCATTTCCCCATGTTGATGGGGAGAAGAGAGAAGAGTCCATATGAAGGCCCCCCCTCGAGGTATTCACAACCTCGGAATTGGAAGTCAAATCAAAATTTTCTAAAAGCCCAGAGTCCACAAGTTGTGACGTGTTTGCTGACATTTTCAGAAATGGCAGAGGTCATGAAAGTTCATTTTAGTTGTATAGAGTTTTCTTCATGATTTTATAATACGTCTGAGGAAAATGTTGATATTTTCCTCGGATGTATTATACATGGCCTCATCTTTTCATTATGCCTTTGCATTTCCTGCATTATGTTACCTGCTTGCTAGCTTGCTAAATTGTTAGCCTTGGAGGCTTCTAGACGGCGACAATAGCTACATTGAGTAACGGTTAATTTATGAATTCGTCATTCATTTAGTCAACATTTCTTGGAAAGAAGCAAAGAATGTCAAGAGAACAACAAGAAGTCTTTTGGCGTCCATGTTGCTGTTGCAGCAGCGGTGTTCTCACGACTTACCAAGGCAAGCATATCATGTACATGACTTCCCATGTCATAACCACAAGCTCACAAGTTCCATTTGAAGGCATCAATAGCTACAGCAGTGTGTAATAGACTAGTGAAATTAATGTTCTGGTGCTGTTGGGGAACCTCGCCAATACAACACATTAATGAACCTGCACTTCTTTGCCATTCTTGTCACTGACTGGTCTCTGTAGCGGTGGAGCAGGCACAAATATCGATACGCAAACAGATGTTTAAGGCGTTTCTACATCCATTCATGACAAACTGAGTGGAAATCTGGCACGTGCACGACACGTGTGCCCAGTTCCACAATGACAGATTTATAAAAACACAACCAGCCACAACCAGCCATCTGACGAAAATAATACATGCATATTTCTGTCTTTATGCGTACACAGAGCTTTAGTGAATCTACACAGAGTTTTACGCATCTGGCCCCTGGTCTTACTAATTTCCAGGGGTATATACTGTCCAGCAGTTTGGTATATAATGGAATCAGGGATCCTGTGTGGCCCTATGTCTTCAAGGAGTCATCATTCAGAGACCTGCATGTCACCCTGACAGGACTAAAAGGGTGACTAAAAGGGTTTTAGTTCTTCAACAGGACACAATATCTGTATCAAACAATACTGTGAGCTAAAAAGAAAGGAAACACATGCCACTGTGTCAGTAGTACAGAAACAGAATGGAAAACTTAAATAGTGGAACAAGCCCATCAGAAACAGACAAAGCTCTAGAGGCCCACAGCTGGGTGTCAGCTGGGCACAGTGGTTTTCTTTGGACGTCCCACTGAATCAATATCTAGCCTCCTCTGCAGAAATCAATAGCACATGCCCTTGGCCATGACAACCTTCACGCCAAAATAGCAGCGAATCTGTGGGAGACACCTGAGATGAAAAGGAAATGTCAGATGTCACATGTTGCTACACCAGACTTTGATATATGGATAACTTCTCACTGGATTGCATCTGCTTACATGAGCTCTGTCAGGTACACACTGATACTTGTAGCAGCTGATAATATGTGTCAGGTACACACTGACACAAGCAGCTGATAATGTGTGTCTGAGGAGCTGGAACTTATTTTTGGGGTAAGCAACCAGCAGCCACATTTAGACAATTTTCACAGTTCTTGCTTGGTGCGACAGTGATGTTAGGGTCTTTATCTGTTATCCACTGACTACAACTACACAGAGAAAATGAAGAGGCAGTGACAACATAGCACGCTCAAAATGGAATGTTTAGAGAATTAGAATGAATCAAAAATCAATCAGGGAAGTAATGAATAACCAATTACATCTACAATCAGTGAGTAAGCCACTGAAACATTCTTTGTTTACTCAATAAATCCACAGTCGTGATGAAGAGATATTATGGTTTAGTGACATGTTAGTGGTAGACTTTGAGCTAATTACTGCATTATTTCTCTGAAGCCGTTACAAAAATTACTTTTAGAAAGCCAGTGTACCAGTTTTCTTGGACTCACTGCAGAATGTATGCATGTGTAATGTATGTAGTGCAGAATGACAAATGTAGATGTTGCTTGTAGTGATGGAAGTAGGTTGTTCCAAAAAGATGCTTATACTTTTACACTTTTTTATTACTTACTTTAATACTGATTAAAGGAAGTCCGACACTATGGAAGATGAAAGTCCTTGGAGTGTCTTGTGGAATATGAGTGAATGTCTAAAGAAGAAAAAAAAAATCTGGAAAACGCTAGGCAAGTCATGAGTTAGATGTACATGTCTGGTATATGTTCACATTAAAAATTGATAAGTATTTTCTGAAGAGGAGCAGATGAGTTGCATCTTTTAGCAAAGCTAATCACTCACTTTTTGAGAGAAATAACCTATTAGTTTGCCAATATATTAGGTCAATAGTGGGATTTAGTCAACCTTCACAAGAGGTATATAAATTAGACACACAGACAGACAGACAGATCATACATTTCATCCTGTAGCAAACATTCCCCCATGAGAGCGTGACCAGTCACGACTGCATGTGTTTCAAGACCAAGAGGAAATTGTAATTCATGTGTAACTGTTTGAACACATCAGTGCCTCAGGACAGAATATGTGGGTTTGCAATGTCCATCGAAAAGAATGTTGCATCCAGGCTGGATTACACAGACACAGGTGTTATTGCTGGAGTCTGATGAGACAAAATTACCTTCACACAGTTCATCCCCTGTATGGTGAGTCCATCAACTTAACGCTAAATACACTTTGAGTTAGTAAAAGGAGTTTTTCCTTGCCACTGTGGCCTAGTGCTTGCTCATGGTGGGAATTGTAATACTATAAAAGAGGACAGACTTGCGTATCAAGCCTAGATGTGCTCTATATGACCTTAGATAACTCCTATTATAATTTGGGGCTACATAAATAAAACTGAATTGAATTAAATAATATGTACATCAGTCATTTCACACACACACACACACTCTGCTGAAGCTTGAGATGTATAGTCCTGTTTTTGACTGTGCGCAATGCTGCTGTAGGGCTGTTGCAAACTTGAAAAAGCATGTTGTTTATGTTGTGTATACAGCAATACAAGTGGCTTTTATATGAAACTGTGCCCTGTAACTAGCTATGTGTGCTGTACTGTGGCTTGTGCATGAATGTCAGTGATCAGGGCCTGGCACACCAAGTTCAAACAGCACTGTGTCGGCAATGACACCTGCCACCCTACCTACAATAACTGATAAATGATGTGGTTTTCAAGGCAGTTTTAATGTTCCATAAATACTCATTAAAAACACAAAGCACTGGAAATTATCCATTTTTAAAAATCACAAAAATGATAAGGATTTGAGGTTTTTATTTTTATATGCGTGCACCTTACTTAAACTATAAAAAAAGAGAAATGAGTTGGTAACATGTTTAAAGGAGGTACTGCACACTTAAACGTGATTTTTGAGCTGTAAACTAAATATGACTGCTGTGAACACATCAATGCTGGTGTTAATATTGACATTTCTTACCAAATGCATAGAAATCTGCATTTCATGGGTGAACCATTCTGAACCTGCAAGGCCAATGGTGACAGAGTCAGCCGGTTGGGACCGATCTACATCATGAAATTTATATTTTAAAAGACTAATCAGTGTCAGTCAGTCTCCCCCGTGTCCCCTGACCCACACACACACACACACACACTACATAGCCAGTCCCAGCCCCCAGTCAAAACAGCTCAACATGCGTGTTAAAAGAAATAAGCCCAGGCAGAGTACCATGGGACACCTCGGCCAGTGTTCAGGGTTATCCATGTTCACTGGGCTGTAGCTTCCAGACAGCTGACCTGGCTCCATATGTACTGAAGCTCTGTCTGACTGCAATGCAGCTCTCCGTTAGCCTTCTGTCCAAATTCAAAATGAGCTAATTTGTTTATCCAACAGTTGGCTTGCTAATTCTCCGGTCCAGGTGTGTCTGGGTGCCTGACGGGCCTCACTTCATTCATTTGCATTCGAAGTACACTGCTTTTAATCACATTCATCACCACTCATTGCTATTAAAATGTCTGTCTTCCTCAGTTAAATCCAGCAGACAATACTGAGCCACCTGGGAGTCAACTTCTGCCACAGGCCATTCCAATGTTTCCATTCGTCTTCTGAAACTGCAACATTTAATGGGATTCTTTTAACTTGGCACTGAGCAGTCTCACTGTGGTATTGGTTGGTCACTGGGCAGCTAAGAGAGATGATCACACAGAAAACTGCAACACTTCTTTGTGATTTGATATTTTTGGTAGGGAAAAAACTAAAATCGTCATACATATCACGATTCTCATCCTCTGTGATTCTGAATCAATTCACAAATTCCAAATATGACTTTTTATACATGGTTAATAACCTTACGTTGGCTTAACAAAAAAGGAGGAACCTACCCTGGATGGCAGAGTGCAGCACCTGGAGGGTGTACAGCACGCACACACTATTATTTTTTTGTATTTCATCATCAAAAAAGGTGTTTGGCACATTCTGGATTTAACAACTTAATAAATCAACTTTGTAAGACAGAGGTGAAGTATTATGTGAATACACCATCACCTAGAGTAGAGATGAAATGGTATGAATATTTCATGTCACGATTATAGTGACCAGAATCCCAGTTACCAGTATTATTGCGCATCATTAAAATGTGCTGAAAATGTTCAAAAAGTACAGATACACACAGTGAAATCATTAAACCAAATTTTATATTGAAAAGCACAAATAAAATTAGCAGCACTATGCACTTTTTATTTGCATGAACAAACAAATGAAAAAACAAATGAACGAGAAAAGAGGCTCAAGAGGGAGTAGTGGCACTGCTGGAGAACAGCTGAGAGATAAAAAGTAATGGTATCAAGTAGAGCTGTGGAGGATTCAGAGCCCCCCAATTCAAACTGCATCTTGTCAGGATACTAAAACTTATTCTGATGTTAAGACTGTTAAATTGGGATTATCATCCATTTCCTAAGTGCTCACATGCTGTAAGGTTTTCTGGATATTCATATTATTCAGATTATTTTTTGGGGGAAAATTGTTTTTATAGACTGATCTGAGCAGACGTTTCCCGGTTTAACTGGTTTTATTTTTATTGTGCTTAATAATTGAAAGTTGACGACAGTTCTCTTAGAAGACATGCATTTAATATCTCCATGTGTATTTAACCTTGTGAAGCTGCAGTCTTTAAATTAATGTAACAGCATTTAATTCAGACATCTTACAGGCCTGACCTTGTAAGATTGCAAATCGTGACCTTTACGTAAAACTGACTCAGGTGATGAGTCTGACGTGTAAAATCTAAGAGTTGGGACACTATTGCTGTTACCTGCACTGTTTTGTACAACAAGTCCTCCAACCTAAACGACAGAATAGGTTGTTTTCCAATGACTCCCAAAACGATATATAGGCGTACCAGACCTTTGTCATCATGGTAACAACAACACGTGGCTAACATTGTGAAATGGTCGCAGTTTTGTTAGGTTTAGGCACCAAATCTACTTGGTTAGGTTTAGGAAAAGATCATGATTTGGGTTAAAATAGCTATTTAAGTTAATTTACATACGTAACTTAAGTTATGTTCGTAAGATAAAATAAGTCAACGTTAACTTTTGGTTTCACACGGGACACGAACAGCGGCCTCCTGGAGGAAAGTCCTGTGTTGAACCTCCTCCCTACACGGACTTTGGCGCTCTTGCCACCTAAAAATAAACGTAGATATGGGTCGTAACAAGCTGCTGTAAAATGAAGGCCTACAGTATGTATGACCATGTCATACTGTGAAAGATTTGGTTCTTGTTTGGGCTGATGTTGAGCTTTGTCACATCTCTCTGGGTGTGTCACATTTAGAGAGGAAAATGATCCTGTAATTTAGCAGCAGCAGTGGTTAGTGTCAGCTGGAGGAGAGGAGGCTCATACAGTATTCATTAATACACCACGCAGAAGCTGAAGGGAAACATTACTGTTTACTGTAGGTTTGTATTAACAAAACAAAAAAAAGGTATCTCATGTTAAAATATAGATGTGCATATTATCATATCAGGTCATGGCTGATGTTGTATGAAACAGACAAATACTGCAGCCATGTAACCAGCCTCTGAGTTACTCCCACATGAGAGCCCACTGCAGAGTGAGGATGGAAAGTAAAAGGTCCATTCCATTCAGTCTGAATGTCAGAGGTTATTTCTGTAGCATCTCTTCAGGCTGGTGAACAGTCGCCCCACTGACTCTGTACATCTGGGAACACTGCACAACAATCACACAGTAACATTTTACCAGCTTTCTTCAGACCAGCACCCACTCTTTACAACATCACACAAACATAGCCACAGACATGCATTACATACTAATAAATTAGTATGCCAACATCCATCCAATTTTGTTTCATTGACTTATTCACATTATAGCCAACATTTAATTCCATATACAATATCTGTTGTCTTAATAAAAGACAAACACTTTCAACCAAAATCAAGCTAAATCAAGTTTAGCATACATCAGACAACTGGCCATCAAAAATAAGTCACCATTTCACTGAAATTCTGCCGTTTGTGTCCACCAGTAAAGATTTGGTAATACCGTTTCCACGCGGGACCTGTCCCTTAGGCTTTGTTCAGACTGCAGGCAGATCAGATTTGTTTCTCAAATCAGATCTTTAAGACAGACTGTCTGCACTGTTATTTGCAAGTGATAAGATCGAATTTGTGTGTCCAGACATCACCAACCTATCTGCATGGGTTGCTGTGGTAACAACGTAGGCATCAGTAACTAAGTACGCTGGCGCAGAAGCATGAGAAATGGAGATCCATCATCTGACCTCCAGACAATCACGGCATCAAGTCGCGGTGCAGAACTCCTCCATCGCAGCAGACACACTCAGTGACGGAGAAGGCTGGTATACAGCTGCTCTGATGCACTTCCATCACTCTGGATTTGACGTCGTCATTGTGTGTGGCGCTGTAACTGACGCAATAAACACTTCGAAATTGATTTAAGCAACCAGAGCATCCGGACTGAGACGCGTCTGTAGAAATCCAATTGGAATCGCATTTCAAACCACCTCCAAATGTGGCTTGGTTCCCAAAATCAATGTGCATACAATCTGGATATGCAAAAGAATGGATTTGGGCTGTCAGTTTGAACAAAGCCTAATTGTCTCTGCTGTATATTCAGGGGCAAATGTAGCATATCAGGGCTGGAATCTTGCGCGATCTCGCAAAAACAGCTGCCTTAGCAGGACTGCTCACCATGTTCTCACGTGACGTTAGAGTGACAGTTGGTGGCGGTAATGCACCTCTAAGCTGGTTTGCCAACCGCCGCAGAAGAAGAGTGACAAGAAAACATGGAGGAGGAGAGTGAAAGTCTGATTATGAGTATGATTGTTTTAAATAATTTCTTAATTTAATTCACAGAACAAAGACTGTATTGTGATATATACCATTACCATCATATAAAATGACATATACCATGACAGAAGATTTTGGCCATATCGTCCACCCCCAAGTTAAAACCAGACTGCTATAAGTGAACCAAAAACTGAGTGTAAGTTGTCGAAGTCAGATTTGTCTACACATCATGTAGTACAGAACACAATGCTTGTTTCCTAATGCTAAATGTGAATAGCAGCAGTGCAAATCAGCATGTATGAATACTGTGAAAATAATGTCATAAACTTATGTCCAACAATGTTATCCAGTAGCATGAAATCATTTTAAAATAACAGGATCCCTATCCACTCAGCTAAACGCTGTGATAATCAGAATGCAGAGGCAGTAACATGACATGGTTGTATTCTGTGTATGCCTCTTGTTTTAAATGAAATTACTTGAGTGCCCTGGTGGGAATCTGTTAGGTGCAATAAATCCAGTGAGGGACATGCTATCACACAGTTCCAATTAACTCCAGTAAATGACTTGTTTATCATCTTTTCTTCAGAGTAGTAGCATCCAGTATGAAGGACAATATACACAGTCTGGGAAGAGTATTATTGATCAGGTCTTTTTGAATTTTTTCCTCCCCAATTTAGTGAAAAGACAAGTCCAAAGACAGACCGATTCACATTTCGACATGTTGCAACAAGCCGGAGCTGTTATGAATATTTTAAGTGCAAAATATAATACATCTAACATGTCCAGTAGTGAGAAGTGTAACTCATAGATTTCAGCTGTAGAGGTCAAAGTGTTTCATCAGCCTCATCACTCATAAGGAAGTCGTTTCAGAGTCGGAGCTCATCTCCAGTGTAGGGGCATTAACTTCCACAATATCACCAGTGATTACATCGTGATGAGTGCATCACCTGAAATGTGGCTGTTTAATGCCGCTGGGCCTGAATGGGGAAATCAATGAAGCAGTGGACAGAACAGGCTTGTTTGCTGTTCCTCCATACATCCTCCTGAGAGTCAGCCTCCACGCTCATTAATGAAGACAAACAGACATAATACTGATGCACTATGTATCCAGGGACAGATGGAGATATCGATTGTCTTCTGATTGTCTAGAGGGTACTGACTCATTGGATGCAAGTGTCTAAATCTAGATGCATAATTCCCTGAGGTGAGGTGAACTTAGTGCATCCAAAACAGGTAAGTGTATTATGGACAAAAGACCTTTTACAGTTAAGATAAACCAAAACCTGGTTTCATCTATACTTTGCTTGAACTTTGTTGTGTGGTGTAAACCACGTATCTCCAAACTCAAGTTGAAATTGAAGGGTAAGGATTGTGTTGACGCCTTTCAGAATCATAAGGATCTCTCAAAATGCAATGTCACCCAGGATGCGTTTCTTTCTTCCTAAAAACTTGGCATTTGAGATGTTTCATCTGGCAGCAGCGATAGGTTAATACATGTTTGTTTGTCTTTTATGTTGTTCAAATACACTTGGTTTGATGTCAGTGATAGTGCTAAAAATAAATTATTAATTCTGACCCATTACACAAGAGAACATTAAGTCACAGTGATGAGTGATCACAACAAATATTACCTAGTTACAAATATAATAATTTATAGTTATAAACTGATTTGGACTGTTATTCCAACAAAATACGCAGACTGAAGGCAATTAGCCAATTAACCGATAAGGCAATAGACAGAATATGAATCATTAAAGTCTTTTTCAAGCAAAAACATCAAACATTCTTCTCAAATTTGCAGATTTTCTGTTTTATATTACTACTATCTGATATGATGATATGTGATGGTATGTGATGGTATATTCACCATTTTCTGACATTTTATAGACCAAATAATTAAATAAATTAATTGACATAATAACATCGATAATGACAATCATTGGTAGCAGGCCTTCGGATCTTGCAGTCGATATGTCATTATTTTTGACATTTTGAGACTAAAGGCTTAATTGAATAAATAATCACTGATGAAATCATTAGTTGCTGCCCTATGGTGTACTGTAGTTTCTAATGTTGGAGTGTGTTTTTCTGCCTCAGTTGTATGCAAGGGCGTAACCATGGTATAGACATTGATAGAATTGTGCATTTCCCACAATTCTATCATATTTATATATGAAAATTCACACATTTAGAACATAGATTTGAGGACTACATTGATCATTTGAATTCACATTTAAAAAGGAATAGTCTGATTTCTCTGAGATAGTGGCTGCCCCCCCACTTCATTTGCTTTGGGCAGTTCCTTACTGTTCACTATTTTACAAGCTAAAACAAGCAACTTCTTCCAAACTTCTCCACCCGTGTCTTAATCTAATTATGATTGGGAGTATTGCTCTCCATGTAACCACGATCATTCACACACCAGATGCATCTACCTGTAGTGCCTTACTAAGCTACCTATTTAGCTGGATTCTTACACTTACTGTCTATGTGTTCTACTAAACTGCATTATAGTTCACATTCCACTTTCTCACCTGATCATCTGTATCTCCAGATCATGTCCCTGTCTGCTTCCAGCACGTCTCTCCCTCCCTGTCTCTCTGTGCTGCCTGCAGTGTGACCACATATCATTATTTTACCTGAAGAACAATGACTGATGATCATTTTAATTTGATACACTGAATATTCTGCTTGTATTACTAGTTTTAATAACTTTAATGTTATCCTGCTGTTTAACTAGCTATATAGTAAATGTATAAAGAACAGTGTACACTGTACAGTAGTAACAGTCACCTGAAACGTTAGCTATTGTCTTATCTACTAAGCTAACGTTACCTATTTTGGTAGCTAGTAACTTACTGTCTGAATAAAAACTTGTATGTCCGGCTGCCGGTGCTGCTTTCTAAGCTTTTTAGGTAACGTTACTTCCTCCATTAGCTCACCTCCACTGACTGAGCAAACTAAAAACCCGTCAGATTAACATCACAGCACAGAAAGACTTTAGGAGATCTGATTCTGAGCTTCATTAGCAAACACTGATAGCAACAACAACATGCTAACGGTGTCAATCAAACAACCGTGAGTTGTGTGGGCAAGCATGGGAGCAACCAAGTGTACAATTGGGAGGGGGGGTCACACACTTATGTTTTCCTTTACAAACAAAAAAATTGAAAATAAATAGGAAATACCAAGAAACAGATCCATTGACAGGGTTCATGAAAGGAGGACATATTTAACATATTTTCTACTGTATATTGTCCTGTCCATCCTGGGTCAGAAGCATCAGGTGAAAGCAGCCATTAGAACTTAGTCAGACCTGATCAGGACAAACAAATTGCAGCTGTCCAGTGAAAACCATGCATCTCCAGATTTGGTGGGTTTGAATTTGACTGACAAACTGTTACATAAACTATTTTAAAACTCATTGGACTGTATGAGAAATGTAATGTCAGGAAGCTGAAAACAGGGCTGCGTTTCTGAGCCCATGAGAGGTGGACGTTTTGTAGATACAGGCTTTTCATGGGACAGCGATGAAATGCACAAATGTGTTAAAATTCAAAAGAAAACCAATAGGATATTTTTTTTTTTTTTTTTTTTTTTAAACTAAACTTAGCCGGAATTTAACTCATCATTATACAACTGATGCTGGTTTGGTCTAGGTAAAAAGTAATTTGTGGTTAAAATGAGAACTTAAAAAAAAAAAAAAAAAAAACTCGTGATGAAACATAACCTACACTAACTATTTATAGTAACATTATACAAATTTTTATATGAATGTATTTTAATATCGTTTACTGTTTGTGTTGTATTACATATAGTAGTAAATGAAAAAGGTGTTAGGTTAACATATTAATCCTCATTTAATATCGTTCCTTTTCGCCGCCTCTTATTGCTATAGTACCATCCCCGCAGCGCTTCTGTGTGCAGCTGTTGCCGTTCAGCGTTACGTATGGCTGTTAAGGGACAAGAATTAGCATATTTATAAAAGACAACAAAACAAAGATGTTTTCGCGCTTTATGCTACGTCTTTCCAGATTATTTAAAACACGAAGAGTCAAAATGCGACAGCTGGGAAACCCAGGAGGGTACGGGTTGACCAAACCCATGTGTTGTTAATCCTCCTGTTAATTAAAGGACCATTTTTTGCCCTGGTTTCTGTAGGTTTGGATGGTAGAGAGAGCCTAAATCTGCTGCGTGGCTGCCTGCACTCTGGATTAACACACAGAGATATATATATATATATATATATATATATAGATATATATATATATAGATATATATAGATATATATAGATATAGAGGCCCTTACATGGAAATTTAAGCACAAGGACTTTTTAAGGTTATGAAAACAAGTGAAAAACAACACAAGTCGAGCCAAAAAATATTGCGGGGGACAAGCGGTTTAAAGCGACTAGAATGAGGCTGGTGAGGTAAGGTCGCCGTGCTAGTCAGACGTGAATAACTGCGGATTCCACTCACCTGATGCAGAGGCTTCAAACTGCTGCTTTTGGGATGCCTTAATCAAATAAAGCCTCAGTAGTAAAGCCCCCGGTGCTGCTTCAAAACGAGACGGGTACCTATAGGTCTGTCATAACAGTTCTTGCGCAAAATGAGACGGTGGTCCGCCGCTGACTTGTTCCATGTAGTTGGAGCTTTATCGGGATGTTTCACCGCTCCGGCAGCCTCAGCCCCGACAGCCAGCAGCAACAGCTGAGCCGTTATGTGTCCTCCGGATTGGATTAAGATTTAAATCTCAGACAGGTTTGTGGCTGCGTCGCCACACAGCAGATTCGGTCTCCCTTCAGTCTCATTAATAGCAGCGGGTCTGGATTACTGTGACCAGCAGGCAGCGACACACAATAGGAGGGGAGAAACAGAAGAGTGGCGGCCTCGACAGCAGGAGCACGGAGACCCGGTCGGTGCTCCGCTAAAGCTCAGCTACTTAAAAATGCATTCCGAGTGTCCAGTGGAGTATATAACCCTTCCACGGAGGTACTCCAGTGCTGCCCAGGTTCTGCTTGTGTCTGAGTTTTCGGCCTCAATACAGCAGCTCTTTTCTTCCTGACAAGCAGCCAGCGTCCAATCACAGCGCTGCATTCAGAGAGGGGACGAAGAATAAAAAGGAGTGGATCATAACGGACTGGAGTCTGGACTGGACCACAGGACACTGACGCAGGGCTGGAATAGCCCACTTAAGCTGCGGGCCTCTATTGGGACCCTGTGCTCCCTAATTCAGTTTGGTTAGAGGTTGATTCAATGCACAGTTATTTAATAATATGCACCATGTGTGCATAATATCAACTGAAATATTAAAAGTATTAAAAGTGGCATTTGACACAGGGCCCCAAGATTAGCTGCAAATGGAGGGTTAAAGCCCTTCCATTTCACTTTATATTAATCAGTAAATCAAATGACCACAAACTGCTGCACAGTGAACCTGGGCTTTTGGCGCCTCTGAGGGTCCGGAGCCGGACAGTTGCCCACTTTGCTTGGTTGGTGGAGCTTTGGTCTGAAACTGTTTGAAGGCTACAGAAGAAAAGTAGGGTTATGTGGAAAAAAATTGTCTCAAAGTAATCCATGAACCATGATGAAAGATATGTCATACATATATATACCATATATATATATATATATCTTTGTTTTTTGTTATGAATAAAGCCCTTTTGGGACTTTTTTGCCCTCTCCTTGCACATTACATTCATTTAATCAATTTCGTATGCTCTTTGTTTGATTTTAACTTGTGCAAATAAATAAAACTCAAACTCAAGGGTAAAAAATTGTCAATTTGTTTTCACAATTCACGTGTTAATCTAAAACCTTTTTTATTTATTTTGAAGAAAACCTGGAACAGTATATCATTGGCAACCACCATCTTTAAAAACCTGTGTAACAGCTCATAACGGTTCCTTAAAAAATTGGCCAAAACACGGACAAATGGACCGACAGTGAAGTCCAGGCTTTACTGAGCATATACTGTATGTGACGGGGGAAATACAACGTGATTTGGCTCGTCAAAGCAAAATATAAAAATATTGTGTGTGATGTTGCTGTACCAACCACTGGCCAGCTTACATCACTTCGGCATTCCTATTGGCGGTGTGAATGCAAACAGAAAAAAAGCCCTTGAAGGTATGTAGTTCTCAGGGGGAGCTCCCCAGTGGGCACTTCCTCTCAGGGAGTCTCCAGAACTGTTTGGTCTGAAAATGCTTAATCATAATACATTACACCCTCTCCTGACCAAGTGATTTAGTTGGTAGTTGCAGTAGGACTTTGCTTGCCTTTGGGTCCTGCACTGCACACCATTATTCAGTGCTGATAGTCTGACACCCTCCAACAATACTTAACAGTGAGGTGAGTTTGGTTAATTCAGCAACACACACTGCTACTGTCTGACAGTCTACAAGGTAACTCATTAATTATCTAGACTGCAGACTGATGAAAGCATTATCGCAGTATGTGTAGATGTATATTTGGTACCATATACAGTTTACTTGAGACCATTGGTCTTGGTCATTTAAAAACATGAATTTGTGTGCTTGACAAATTCATGTTTTACCAGTATTACTCAACTAACCTCAAGCAGGCTCAAGACATGTCATTATAACTGGATTACGATAACCTAAGTTACACATCCTCTCCATATACATAAATCATTTTCAGAGCACATCTTGCACTTAATTCTATATTTTTCTAGGTCCATTTTCTCATTTTGTTCTGCTTTCATATACCATATTGCTCCATATTTCATATTCATGCCCCACATCCTCTTTTTAGCCATAGCGCCAAGGCTCTATGGATAGCAATGTTGGTCTGTCGGTCGGTTGCTCAGCCCACCACTTTGGTCCAGACTGAAATATCTAAACATGAAATAAACAACTATTGGATTGATTGCCATGAAATCTGATAAAGAAATTCATGGTCCCCAGAGGATGAATCCTACTGATCTTGGCGTTCCTCTGAATTTTATTTTGACGTATTCTACGATTTATCTCAACATCTAGTTAATTAGCACAACATTTTGACAGACATGGTCCCAAAGGATGAGTCTAACTGACTTTGGTAATCCCCTGACTTTTCCTTCAGCCCCACCATGATGTTCACATTTGTGGTTTTGAGTGAAATATCAGATTGTCATGAACTTTGGTGCAGACATTCATGGTACCCTGAGGATGAATTGCAATCACTTTGGTGATGCCTTAACTTTTCTTCTAGCGCCATCATCAGGCCAAAATTTTAATGTGTCCAACATTTTGACCAAATACATTCGCAGCCAATCACATTCCCATCAGCCTCAGCTGTATTTTGAGTTTAGTGACAATTAGCAAATATTAGCCTGCTAACATGCTAACCTAAGATGGTGAACATGGTAAACATTATACCTGCTAAACATCAGCAAGTTAGCATTGTCATTGTGAGCATGTTAGCATGCTGAGGTTAGCATTTAATTCTACTTTAATTCTACTTCTTACTGCATTTGCTTTCACTCCTTGTTTTTCTACATTCTTACATTTCATAAATTAGCCCTTTAAAACATTCCTAATAAAAAAAATATCTTTTTTAGTTCTTCCACTATACATATTCTGAGATGATAAGTAAGCATTTCACTGCACTGTACTGTTTATCGTGTATGTGATGAATACATTGTAGCCTACCCACTGCTACCCTCCCCTGGGCCCGCCAACAGAGACACACACACACACTGTTCGCGTGTATAACCCGTAGGTTTCTTTAATAACGATTGTCCTCCTCCCGGCTCTCTCTCTCGCTGCACCCGCGCACTCCCACGGCTGTGGTCCTCCGTCCGGCGTGTCGTGTCGTCCCGTCCATCCGGTCCAACCGACCCCCGTCCTCCGGGCTGCTACTGCTAATAACAACACTCATCAACCCCTGATGCGCTGCACCTGTGCCTCCCCGGGCGACCCGCCCCGAGCTCCTGAGCCACTCCCCCACTTCTCCCTCTCTGCAGCCACGCTCCAACCACGCCCCACCACCACATACCCCCACCGCCCGACTGAGGCCGGGGAGCCATCCGGCCGAACCTACTCCCCCCCCATAGGACGAGAGAGGAAGTCGGCAACAGCCATCTGCACCCCCGGCCTATGGACCACCCTGAACTTAAAGGGCTGTAAAGCCAGATACCACCGGGTGATCCGCGCGTTGGCATCTTTCATGCGGTGGAGCCATTGGAGCGGAGCGTGGTCCGAACAGAGGGTGAAGGCCCGCCCCAGCAAGTAGTACCGCAGGGCCCCGACCGCCCACCGGATAGCCAAGCACTCCTTTTCAATTGTGCTGTACCGGGACTCCCTCTCTGACAGCTTCCGGCTGATGTACACCACTGGGCGGTCGACACCCCGCACCTGCTGGCACAACACGGCCCCCAGCCCCCTGTCCGACGCGTCGGTCTGCAGTATGAAAGGGAGAGAGAAGTTAGGTGTGTGGAGCAGAGGCTCCCCACAGAGAGCCTGTTTTAACGCATCAAACGCCATTTGGCACTGCTCCGTCCACTGAACCGGATCTGGGGCACCTTTTCGGGTGAGATCAGTGAGGGGGCTGGCCAGATCTGCAAACCCCGGCACAAACCAGCGGTAGTACCCGGCCAACCCCAAGAACTGTCTCACCTCTTTTTTGAACTTGGGCCTTGGGCAGGCTGCAACCGCTGCGGTCTTGTCTAACTGCGGCCGCACCTGCCCTCCCCCCAAGAGATGCCCCAGATACCGCACCTCCCTCCGTCCAACCGCACACTTCTTTGGGTTGGCCGTGAGCCCCGCCTGCCTTAATGAACCGAGCACCGCAGCCACCCGCCGCACATGCTCCGCCCAGCTGTCACTATAGATGATCACGTCATCCAGATAGGCGGCAGCATATGCGGCATGTGGCCGCAGCACCCGGTCCATGAGCCACTAAAACGTGGCTGGAGCCCCGAACAACCCGAACGGGAGTGTGACAAATTGGTACAACCCGTACGGAGTGGAGAAGGCCGTCTTTTCCCTGGACTCCTGAGACAGGGGAATCTGCCAGTAGCCCTTGGTCAAGTCCAGTGTGGTGAAAAAGCACGCAGTACCAAGACGGTCCAGGAGCTCGTCGACCCTGGGCATAGGATAGGCATCAAACTGTGACACATCATTAACTTTACGATAGTCCACACAGAACCGAATAGACCCATCCTTCTTAACAACAAGAACGATGGGGCTACTCCAGGCACTGTGTGACTCCTCGATTACTCCCATTTCCAGCATGGCCTTTAACTCCCGCTGAACCACTTTGCGCTTGTGTTCAGGCAACCGATAGGGCCGTGAATGCACCGTCACGCCCGGGTGAGATTCAATGTGGTGCTCTATGAGGGATGTACGCCCTGGCAAGGGGGAGAATACGTCCGCAAACTGCTGCTGGAGCCTGATTATGTCTGCCCTCTGGGACGGAGTAAGGAGACGGTCACAGGGGAGTGGAGCTGAGGCGACCGAGGTTGGCACCTCAGGCCCCAGCTCATCCGTCTCCTGCACTGTCGTCACCAGAGCCACAGGCACCACCTCCTTCCACAACTTAAGGAGGTTCAGGTGGTAAATTTGAGCGCCCCCCCCCCTGTCAGTGCGTGCCACCTCATAGTCGACATCACCCACTCGTCGTGTGACCACAAAGGGCCCTTGCCACTTGGCGAGTAAATTAGAGCTGGAAGATGGGAGTAATACAAGTACCTTGTCTCCCGGTGAGAATTGCCTCAGCCTGGTTCCTCTGTTGTACAGGCGCTGCTGACGCTCCTGGGCCTGCAGCAAATTCTCACGTGACAGCTGCCCGAGCGTGTGGAGTTTTGCTCGCAGGTCCAGGACGTACTGAATCTCATTTTTGCTGGGGCTGGGACCCTCCTCCCAGCTTTCCTTAACTAGGTCCAGTGCCCCGCGTGGTTTTCTGCCGAACAACAGTTCAAAGGGAGAAAATCCCGTGGAGGCCTGGGGAACCTCCCGCACTGCAAACAACAGAGCATCAAGCCATTTATCCCAATTGCGACTATCATCGTGAATGAACTTACGAATCATGGACTTCAGGGTTTTGTTCATCCGCTCCACGAGCCCGTCTGTCTGCGGGTGATAGACACTCGTGCGGACCGATTTGATGCCCAGTAATTTGTACAATTCCCTCAGTGTGCGTGACATAAATGACGTGCCCTGATCAGTCAGAATCTCTTTCGGGATTCCAACTCGGGAGACTAATTGAAACAGTGCCTGCGCTACTTTCTTCGCTGAAATGGAGCGCAAGGGCACCGCCTCGGGATATCGGGGTGCATAATCTACCACGACATAATCTACCACGACTAGCACAAACCGATATCCCTGTGCGCTACGGGAGAATGGCCCGATGAGGTCCATCCCGATTCTTTCGAACGGGGCCTCCATCAGCGGTAAGGGCCGCAACGGGGCCCTGGGGGTGGCCGGCTGGTTTACCAGCTGGCATTCAGGGCAAGCCGCGCACCACCGGCGGACATCACCCCAAATGCCTGGCCAATAGAAACGGGCCATTATCCGGTTCAGTGTTTTGTCACTCCCCAGGTGCCCAGCCATCGGGTTGTAATGAGCCGTCTGGAAAACCATTTCCCGGCGGCTTTTCGGCACCAACAACTGGGTGTTTATTTCACCGGTTTGAGTGTCACGACTCACTCGGTATAGTCTTTCCCTAATCAAAACAAAGTGCGGGTACGTCTGCACTGCGTCAGGGCGCACCAATTGACAATCAATTTTTATCACTTGGTCGAAGGCTGAGCGTAGAGTATCATCACGAGACTGCTCAAGTGGAAAATCCTCCATGGAGTTAAACACAGGGACCTGCGGAGCCTCCAACGCCCCTCCTCCCTCTCTGCAGCGTCGGATGACCTCGCGTCACCACTGAGCACAGCGCAGATACCACATCTCCCTGCCTGCCGTGTACGCACCCCTATTAACCTATCAAACCCCGGCCAATCTGTGCCTAATACCATAGGGTGCGTCAGACGGGAGCTCACCGCGGCCTGTATCCTATGCATTTTACCACCATATTTAATTTGCACTGGCACCACTGGGTAGTCGTGAACATCCCCATGCACGCACCTAATCTTCACCCATGATGCCTCTAGTAATGCCCCTGGTCGAACCAGGTTCTGGTGAATTAGGGACTGTTGACAGCCCGAATCCACCATAGCCCGGTGTACACCCCCCTGGATCCTTACCGGAACGCTGTATGTCCCCCTGGACCGGGGGAGGGGACCGGAGGGCCGGCGACCCGGACCACTTGGCCGACCTCCATCAGTGGACACTCTCTGCAGAAGGGTCCGGGCCGCCCGCACCTCCAGCACTCCTGCCCTGCCGTCTGAGGGGCTCTCGGTGGGGTGGAGTCAGGGCGGGCGTCGACAGCCTCCCCAGTCGACGGACGAGGCGGGGGAGGTGGAGGAAGGACCGAGTGTGGTGTGGCCGCTGCGGCGGCCCCGCCGAATCTCCTCCTCGGCGCCGGGACAGGCCGGGACGCTGTCACAGCCCGGGCCTCTGCTGGCGGACTCCGCGGGTGTACGGCCAGATGGTCTTCCGCCAGGGTGACGGCAGTCTCCAGGTCCTTTGGTCGGTGGCATTTCACCCACGCCGCGGTCCTGGCGGGAAGCGCCTCCACAAATTGCTCCACCACCACCCGGTCGAGCATTCACCGCTCCCCGGTTGAGTCTCCTGGTTCCAACCACCTCACTGCCGCATCACGAAGCTGCTGCGCGAAGGCGAACGGTCTCTCTTCGGGTCCCAAGAAAGCCTCGCGGAACCGGCGGCGGTAGTCCTCGGGGGAGCAGCCCATCCGGTCCAGGACGGCGCGCTGAACGTCGGCGTAACTCCCCCTCGAGGACGCCGGCAGGCTGAGCGCCGCCGTTTGGGCTTCTCCTGATAGTAGCGGGAGCAGACGCACAGCCCACTCCGCCGCCGGCCAGTCGCATGCCTTCGCCGTTACCTCGAACGCTTCCAGGAAGGAGCGTGGGTCGTCCGTGGCTGTCATTCGTGGCAGTGAGATGCCGGAGAGCGGCGCGGTGGTGGTGGGCCCCCCAATGTTCGCCACCAACTGTTCCAGGACCTGGGTATGCCGCTCAGACTGGGACTGGAGTGCCTCCAGCTGCCGGCGATTTACCGCCGTCTGCTCCTGGTGCATGACGGCCAGCTCCCCGAGCATTTGGGCCAGGGCCGCTACAGGCTGTACGGCCGCAGGCTCTGACATTTCTCTGTTGGCTTAGGCCCCACGTTGGGCGCCAATGTAGCCTCCCCACTGCTACCCTCCCCTGGGCCCGCCAACAGAGACACACACACACACTGTTCGCGTGTATAACCCGTAGGTTTCTTTAATAACGATTGTCCTCCTCCCGGCTCTCTCTCTTGCTGCCCCCGCGCACTCCCACGGCTGTGGTCCTCCGTCCGGCGTGTCGTGTCGTCCCGTCCATCCGGTCCAACCGACCCCCGTCCTCCGGGCTGCTACTGCTAATAACAACACTCATCAACCCCTGATGCGCTGCACCTGTGCCTCCCCGGGCGACCCGCCCCGAGCTCCTGAGCCACTCCCCCACTTCTCCCTCTCTGCAGCCACGCTCCAACCACGCCCCACCAACACATACATCTTTGAACCTTAAATCTTGAATCATTTCAATGCAATTTCACTGATAATGCATAGATAAACTACAAACACTGTTATGTTCTCCTCCTTAGATATTACACCTGTGTGAAATGTCAGGATGAAAACATTTCATCAGTCATTCTGAATGGCAAATAATTTTATTTTGATACTACAGTCAGGAGTGACATTGTATCAGTTTAATCTCAGTATGTCTTAATAACAGGGTCAGAGAGCTCTGCACATCATTTGCAGAAATACAAACCATTATGAAACGTGACCCCAGTGTTACACACAAATGTCATCAAATGTACTGATGCATAATTGGGCTCTAGCTGAGACAAATACATCTACTGGGAAATACCTAAAAAAACATATTACAGCTTGAGGGACTAAATACTTGCAGCGTGCAAAATATCCTTTGACAATCAGGGCTCCGGTGCTGTGCGGTCCTCCAGACTAGCCCTACATCATGATCAACCAATTGATCCAAGCAGCTATAGAACAACATCACATAAACAATGTGTGCCATGAAAAAAATCAAAATGTTGCTGTAAGATTTTAAAACACGATGATATTGTAAGGGATCTTTCTCAAATGATCTACTAACTAAACATGACAACTAACTAAACAGTCCAAGTGCACATGTCATTTTAAAAAATTTATCTATTTAGTGATTTGCGGATTGTGATTTTTTACTTTTTCATGGGTGGAATAAGGACTGTTTTGCCTGTGGATTACTTTACATTTACTGGGCTTAAAATGATTTTCAAAGATGCAGAAGGTAGCAGGTCAAACTTATATGAATGTCCTGTAAATTACACTCTACATGCTGCAAGTTGCATTTCACAAATAAAGCTGGTGATATTCTATATTTTTCTTACTGTCAAAAAATTCCATGAAAAGTCCAACAATGCGTAAGCTGGTCTCTCAATACTTTACTCTACCCTGTCTGTGGCTTTCAGGTCCAAGCCCATTGGTTCCTACTGAAGACCTAAATCTTTACAAGAAGCTCACAAATATATAATTTCATTTAAAAAAAAAAAGCTCAGTAATTTCCCAAAACAGCTGCTCATAGTGCTGTAGTTTTTAACAAACCTCATTCAAACAGGTGTTGGGGACCATTTTCAGCAGCGGACTGACCCACATTTGGGGTTTTAGTGAGTGTTTGGGGCAGCAGGATGGTGTATGTGGGACTGAGTCCAATAAACTACAGTAGGTGTGTTCATGGTAATGAAAGAACATGTCAGCCAGTGCAACAGTGTGGCTCATTGATGTGTTTTTAATAGTTTTTGGACAACAATGGAGCTCTATGGCACAGAGGAAGAAGATATATCAGGCTGTGATACACACACAATACTTGTTAGTAGATACATTTATTATTGGTTTGGGTATTTTTATGGGTTTGTTAATGATAAGAAAAACAGACCTATCCTAGACACCAGACCTATCCTTTAAACACTATGGATGAAGGTAGCGGATTAAACATTTTGATAATTACATGCAAATAAACTGCACAGCATAGTAAATACAGAATTAGTTTAATTTTTGAGACTATCTACAAATTGGATTTTGAGATTTTTGGGGTGTTCTAGGTGTCAATTAATTAGTCCGAAACCCCCCTGAGAACACACTGATTGTCTCTGCCAGGCACTGTATTAAATAATCTGTACAGCAGCTCAAATGAGCTTGACAGTCCAGCAATGCCTGTTAATTACTATTTTCCTTCATGATGTTGTCTGTGCCTTAGAGGGCTAGTTCACCCATTTAAAACAACTTATTAGATTTTTTAAATTAAGCCTAAACACAAACAAAATCCCTGTGCACTTAAGTTTGTACCCAGCAGGGTTTTACTCTGCACTCAGCCCACCCCCAGCTTTAATCAATTACATTTGAACCACATTCTGTTTTCTGACTCATTGCATCATGTTTCTACATTGCTCCAATTTTACCCCAATTTGATAAGGTTGAATCTAAGTCTCTTCTCAGCAGGTGAACGTTTCTAGGAGGATTCCAGAGAGTGTGCCGGCTCTGGGCTGTGTGGTGATGACCTCAAAGTCCTAGCAGTGGGATCAGCGGTGGCAGGCTACTTAAAAGCTGTGGTGCTCGCCTTCAAAGCCCACAACAGGGAGCCGGTTTCTGAGCTGCACTGCTGGCTGGCAGGGGCTCAGGACTCTGGAAGTCCTCATGAAGATCTAACCCTGCCTTACTCTGCCCAGCCCCACTTTGTCCAAGTGATGAGCCTCTTGGATACATTGAAATATGATTCTATTCTAGCTTTGAAAGAAACGTCAAAGTTTAGTTTTGGATGAGAAGCTAATCATCCAATTCATCCCGAGAAAAACTATTAAAGAAAAAGATGGCAGTAACTCTCATTTTTTCTCATGGGAAATCAATACTAATTTACAAATTTTTATCGGTATATGTATGAAAAATGATGGCCTGTCTGAACTCAGTGAATAGTAGGTGACAACCAATCACATTTCTACTCTTCCTTGAGTCTCCACTAATTGCCTCACAACTGCAAAATAAGCTCTTGGTCATGGCTGGTGTGAATGGAGCAACGGGGACAGAAACCAAATGCAGATGCAAATGCAATGCAATGAAGGTATATACAGGCTTGCAGGCAGGCAGACTCTGGTCCAGATTAAGGTTCAGGTAGCAGAAGTTTGAAAGCGATAACATAAGGGAAGGAACCAACACAGCAACTAGGACAACTTGACGATCTGGCAGGGAGGGAGTGGAAAAGGGTTGGTTAAAGGTCTGCAGGGCTGATGAGGAAAATGGGAACAAGTGAGCAGGTGGGCGGGGAAGGTCAGGTAACTGGGACTGGAGGGAAATGGGTGGGTGTGCTCTTTTTCCTACAGCTGGGGCACAATCTGACGAGAAGTGATGACGAGTGGCAAGGGAGGAGCATATCTCTTAAATGGATGGAAAAACATTTGCCAACGGGAGGAGGCGTTACCACAAAGCATGGATCTGGATCCAAGTTTATTGTGTCATTAATGGTCACAATCACCTGCTTGCTGCTCTGCTGTATGTCGTATGAACCCAAGCGCAGACTGAGGAGCTGAGAGTAGCAAGCAGAGTTTATTGCCAAAAAACACAGGGAAAAGGGGAATGGTGTCAGGAGGAACAGAGACTGGACGACGAGAGGGGACACGGGGATGTTGGGCGACGTCACTGGCTCCTGGTCCGGGGTGAGGCATGTGTGGGGAGATGTCCTGGATCCAGGCTGGCAGGCAATGACCCGAGGAAGAACACTGGAGACAAGAGAGTATGATTAACTTGAGAAGCACACAGCAAAGTAAACGACTAAGTAGTTTGTTTGTTTAGTTAGTCTCTCACACACACACACACACACACACACACACACACACACACACACACACACACACACACACACACACACACACACATACTGGTTTCCATGGTGGATGGGGACCAACTTTCTGATCATCACTTGTGGGGACCACCCTTTCTAAAGGTTCTAGACGTATGAAAAAAATCAGGCACACTAACCATAGCTTTGTTAGCTTATACACGACTTCAAATATCTGAATTGATGAAGTAATGACTTGACCATGCTAAATGGGGACTTATGAAAAATCAAGTGAACATGGCTGATGGGGACTGCATTTGCATATTATTTGCATTATTCACACAAATTCCTATTTGATTAGTGGGGACCTTGCAACAACAAGTAAATTACTATTGACAAATGACATGCATCTACATCAAGTACATCCATATGCATTATTACATTTGTTACAAAATAAAGTTTGATCTACAACTAAGTAGAATTAAAAGATACAGTAGTAGTACATCAATAACAGTACAATTTTTGAAATTTAACTTAGATTTGTTGTTCATAGATAATATAGAGATGTAGTATGAGGCCTACCAATGATGCTAATGATGCAAAGCATAAGTCCTGCATAGTGCACCTAGTACTGTGCATGTAGTCATCTTCACAACATAGCAGAATTTCTTTTTGATTGATTGACATGCCTAGGTTTGATAGGAATATTGGTGTGATTGAAGAGAATAGAATAGATGAAGCAGTAAAAGGCTAGCTCTATTCACATACAAAAGATTGAAAGAGTAGTGAATTATTGTCTGGGTATTTTCCAAACCATATCATACCCACAACAAGTCAAACCTTTAAACCCTTCTACTTTCCATTGTTGGAGCTATTCTTTCTTCAATTCTCACACAATCACAACTATTGTTTTTATATTTTTAACCAGTCAACCACCCAGCATCAACTACCTACTTAACACGTACCACTATAATAAAACTACTACTAATAAAACTAATACTAATTGAAAGACATTAAACACGCATTTAATTTGCATTATTAGACTTTTAATGACTTCAACCTCACAAACAAAATCAATAACTGAAGTCAAATGAACATCAAAACAATCAAATTCCTGTTGATTGAATATAAAATAATGATTCCTCATGTAAAAAAAATAGAAACTTAACTTTCAAAGTTTAACATGTTCAGTTGACCTTCAGGACATATGCAGCGTGTTTTGCTGAGACGTGAATATAAACAAAAACTGCCATACCAGAGAGTTGGTAATATTCACACTATTTATGCTGCAACTTCCTTTTGTAGGCTGTAATGCGGTTATAAACATAAAATTTCAGGTTCTGCCAGTCCCGGTTCTTAAGAGCTTCTGGTTCAGCCCTTAAACACTTCTCACAGTCAGTCTTTGCTGGTACAATACAAGATGTGATGAATCGATTCATGTGCCTTTCCACCGCCTGCACTTCTATCTGCTGCCAGGGTGTTTTCCTCTTCTGGGTAGCTTTACCTTAAAGTGGTCAAAAAAACAAATTTGTAATTGAAGGATGAGGAATAGTGTGTGCTGAAGTTCCGATCCAAAGTTCTCAAGCCTATATCAGCATATATGCCAGCATCTACAGTACAAAGTAAGTACAATTATTTACACTCTACCTATGAATAGAATTAATAGAACTGTCAGTTAAACATCGATTTGTGCATTCTGCCACTTGGACTGAAATAATCACTGGAGAAAAGGAAAAGATGATTGGGATCAATTCTTCCTATAAGTCATTCATATTAAATTGTCTCTAAAAAGACATTGTTAAATATGATCACTGTTGTGGGGTCACTTTTAATACATTCATGAAAATAATATTAATCTAGAATTTTTCAAACAACATTTCCTGCTATTACTGCTAGTACCACGTTTGGCCATTTCTAATTTTATTCATACATTGACAACACATTTTCAAAAAGGAATAGACATAATCATTATTGACATACAATAAAGAAATGTGTAGAGTTCACCTTTGGAGGAAGGCCTTATATCACTGACTCCTGAAGGTATCTCATCATCTGGTGATGGTGTTTTGCGTCTCTTTGGTGGTGGTGGTGGTGGCATTTCATTGCTCTCAGTGGGTGGAAATGTCTCCTCTGCTGATGGTTCTATAGAAAATAATCAAAATTCAACATTTTCAATTGGTCTGTCATTGTTGCACTAATGGTTTAATTATAATTAGTGTATAAAAGTGCATTAAACCATTAAAGTGTAAAATTGTGTTCGTCATTGCAAGTATATTTGAACTACATATTATTAAAGTAATGAATGAAATTTTTTTTTATGTTCATTTTATTTTCTATTGACTCCTGATGTAGATTATGATGACAATCGGTGTACAACAAAGTGCCATCACAAAAACCAAGTACTAATCAACTCATGAGGTTTACTTTACCTGAGCAGACCACAGAGTTGAAAGTCTTTAACTTGACAAAAACGGGATCTGCTTTTCAAGAAAGACTGTCATGGAGTTACAGTATGCTTGATTTACACCATGAATTATGTTTGATTTTTTTTTTTTACATCATTGTAGCTTTCAAGTCCCAATCAGAAAGTTCATATAATATGCATATTCTATGCAAACACACTGTAATGACAGCAATTAATTCCCCCAGCTGCCTATTACAGTCCACATTACAGAAAAATGAAGTTAATTTGTTAACTTGGGTTTGGGAGCAGGGCCACACTTCAACCACACCTCTAACATGTCAACCCATCCTGCTCTGTGTTTGTCTCAGAATCTCTCTCTCGACCCACCCTCCCTTCCCTTCATCCAGCTACCTTATTCCTACCCCATCTCCCCCTCTGCTCATTCCTTCTAACCTTATCCTTTCTTTCCCTAATCCAGTGCATACCTCTCCCACATCTCATTCTAGATACTGTCAGGGGGGCCCTATCAGCTCGGGTGGAAACACACCTGAGATGGAACCCCCACACTGAGTCTCACTCTTCCCGACCTTCACTACATCCTCCCAGACCAGCCTACAGACTACAATCTCCTTCCACCTTTATCCCACCCCTTCATTTCCATTAATCTATTACTAATATCTATTACCTCTGAACTTCCATTAAACCTTTAAAATACATATTGTGGTGGCGTAGTCCTTGCTAGTGAAAACACAGGCATTAGTTAGCTAACTAACTAACCAAAGAGTGCTGAAACCCTTTCATGCATTGGGACAAAGCAAGAAAGTTTATTACAATAGAGGCAAACTGTAGTACTTTGACTTTAACTTAATGACAATACATACCATCAACGGTAGATGAACAGTTTGCCTTCTGTATGCTCCCGTCTTCCTCATCACTGTCCAGAACTTTTTCTGGGGAAGTCATAAGAAGTACAGCTTACCAATGTGATCAAACAAAAAGGAATAGATGGTAAACACAGAAAAATAAACAAAAAATAAAATAAATAATAAAATAAAATAACACACCCTCTGGATCTATCCCAATCTCATCCAAGTTCTTGCCATGAAACTCAGCTAATCTTCCCTGCTCGAGTGCCATTAGGACTTTGCTGATTTTGGCAAGTTGCAGGGTCTTCTCAGGGAGGCGATAGAACTCACGATGGATTCTTATGTCGTGTCCAAGAAAGTTGGCCAACTGGTCCATCTCTGTGTCCGTCATGTTCAGCACTGTTGACAGGGTTGCAGCATGCTTTCGCAGTCTGGTAGATGTCAATGACTTGGGACACTTTGCACCACACACCTTTGCAAAGCCACGGATGCAGTCTGAACCGCGGAAATGTGTCATAGCTTCTGGTCTTGCAAACATATAAACATTGTCTTTTAGAACCCCACAAGCCTCTCTCTGCTTAACAAGCAGTTCTAATGCACACAGCATTTTTGGAGTCAGAAGAATTGGAACTGGGCGACCGCGTTTTCCCCTGATCACAATCCTTGAGAAGTGTCTGCAGAGTTTTTTTTCCACTTCAGAGAGGGCCCAGTCCACATCTTCATGCGGTTCAGAAGAGTCTCTTGATGAAAATGCAGATAAAGGCATGCTGGCCACCTCTCCTTCCCTGCGCCAGTTAAAAAGAATGATCTGGGTTAGACACACCTTTGCCAGCTCCATCCAGGCTTTTGTAGAAGGACTTTCATTGAGTGAACTGTACCACTCATCTTGCACTTGACTCAGATATGCATGCATTTTTTGGACATCTTCAGTAAAGGGCATGAGAGTGGGCACATTCCACTTTGCTTCCCTGATGTTCCTCAATGCTGTAGCCGAGATCATCTCATTCCACTTTTCCTGGTGGACATCTTGAAACTCACTTGCATTCTTCACAAGTTCTTTGTTGTTTGAGATTAAACCCTGAGCTTTTAAGAGTTTGCTTACTTTAACCAGGGCGTTCCCAAGTTTGTTTGCTAGTGATGGAATCAAGAACTTGTTTGTTTCACTGTCATACCCACATGTTAACTTAACAGCTTTGACAGTCTCCATGTACTTCTTTGGATTTATGAGATCTTCCATTTTTCTTAAGTTGGTGACTCTCCTGGCATTGTGAACCAGCCTTCCCATTTCTCGCATCTTCTCTCGCACACACTGTTGATTCTTGGCTGATATCCCACCTTTGTTTAACAAGTGCTGTCCAACATCAACAATGACTTGGTCATTTTTTATTATGTCTGTGATTGGGTCAGGATTCATGGCACTGATTACTCTCCACAGTTGTTTACTCATGTGGGAGGGCACAGGCCCTGTGTATGTACACATGGACTGAACACGGTTCTTTCCTGGTTTGGGGGCAACTGATCCAGGTCTAAATCTACAACTACGCATATGTCGCCACAGGACCTTTCTTGTAAAAAGTCCTTGACAGTATGCACAGTGCATGAAGTCATTTCCCTGTGTTTCTTTAGGTGGTCGTTTAAATGGCACTAGTTCCCCCTTTCCTGACTCCATAACAGCAGCATTGTGAGCATAGTTTCCTCTGTTGCGAATATAATCTAGCTGGTTTTTTCTCCCCTTGGAATTCTTTGGAAAGCTTAGAGCTTTAGCTACATCAGATTTATTTTCATGTGCACGCTCGAGATGCCTTGCCATCTTAGCATAAGGCTTAGAGCAATACAAGCAATAATGTCTCTTGTCGTATACTCTATTCCCACCTCTTTTTTTGCATGCATTAACAACTATGCAGTCATTTATGTCCTGACTTGAAGAGGGTTCTTCTTCTGCTCCAGTAGCTTCAGATGCAAGGCTGTGCCTGTCAAAGGTCATTGTGTCTGATGTTGTGGTGTCACAGACAGGGGAACTCATTGAGCCAGAGCCATCCAGTATATCATCAAGAGACTGGAATTTGGTCTTTGGGTTTAGTTTGAGGCTAGCATCACTTTCACTGTCACTTTCACAAGTAGTATCTGGAACGTATTCATCTGCACTCTCTGATGTAGAATCATATAATTCCTCAGAATCTTCAAAACCTGTATCTTTCATCTAAAAAATAAAATAAAGTAATTAGAAATATGTACAGCTGTAACAACTAATTACCAAATTGATCAGTAAATTGACAGAAATGAATCAGTAGCTATTTTGATTATTAATTAATCATTCAAGTAATTTTTCAATTTTGCAGGTTTTTCAAGTGTGACAATATTTAATTTCACTGATGACATAATCTTGATATCAAAGAAAAACTGATGAATGTTTTTCACTGTTCTGTTATTTTATAAACCAAATGATTTAACATTTAAGAATATAATCCACTGAATTTCTGATAATGAAACTGTTGATTGCAGCTCTAAACACACTCACAGTTCAGTGCACTATTATTTTTTTAAATGTACTTTTTGCCACTTATTTGAGAACTTACTATGATACTTTTAGTCCGTCTCAATCTTGGTACAAAAATCACATTTTCATTTTGGAACTCTGTCACAATCTGTAAATAAATGCAAAAGTACAAACATAATTTAACATCATTACAAGATGTGCAGTTAAGTAAAAATACTTGTAGTGACGTCAAATAAAAAACTTCAGATATAGTAAAATATTTCTTCCTGCCCAGCCAGGCTCTGTCTGTGTTCACAAAAACAAACCCTGTGGAGGTTAGAATCTGCCCTAAATATCCCACTAACTCTAACCTTCTACATACATTACAATAAACTCTTTAGCGTACTAGTTCACACTAGTTTACCATCACAATAACCTTCTGTTGTCATTTTGGCGTCTTAAAAATAACACAAAGATACCAAAACATGACAAAGAGAGACTGCAGAATTAAATCTGAAGTGATGAACATCAATGTACCTGTTGAGCAGTGTTGCTTGGACCAGAAGCATCATCCATCTGAGTCTTTGACAGGGTGGAAGGATGGGAGTCGTCCACCACCATGGTATTAGTTGTAATGCTGATCATCTGTAAAGACATATTTTATAATGACAATATTTTAGAATATGAAAGAAAAGAAACAAATGGTCAATTTAAAGTAAATAGTGCATAACATGCAAATACATTGACCACATGTTCAGACAAAATCTCGGAGATTAGACGCATGCCACCATACACCAAACTTCAGAGAAAAAAATTCATATATATTAAGATATTTCTTCCTTTCCAGCCAAGTTCTGTCTATGTTCACACAACTTAAATAAATCAGGCTTTGTGGGGACATTTCACACACAGTGTTACAATTCCTTGTGGGGACCAGTTGGTCCCATTTTTAAACACAGAGTCAACTCAGACACTGACTGAAGGTGTGTTGTGGGGACGTCGTGAGTGTCCAGAATAGAGTGATAATAAACCAAGAAAAAAATCCCTGTGAGGGTTAGAGTCTGCCCTAAATATTCCACTAACTCTAACCTTCTACATACATTACAATAAACTCTTTAGCGTACTAGTTCACACTAGTTTACCATCACAATAACCTTCCGTTGTCCTTTTAGCTTCTTAAAAATAACAAAAAGATACCAAAACATGACAAAGAGAGACTGCAGAATTAAATCTGAAGTGATGAACATCAGTGTACCTGTTGAGCAGTGTTGCTTGGACCAGAAGCATCATCCATCTGAGTCTTTGACAGGGTGGAAGGATGGGAGTCGTCCACCACCATGGTATTAGTTGTAATGCTGATCATCTGTAAAGACATATTTTATAATGACAATATTTTAGAATATGAAAGAAAAGAAACAAATGGTCAATTTAAAGTAAATAGTGCATAACATGCAAATACATTGACCACATGTTCAGACAAAATCTCGGAGATTAGACGCATGCCACCATACACCAGACTTCAGAGACAAAAATTCATAAATATTAAGATATTTCTTCCTTTCCAGCCAAGTTCTGTCTATGTTCACACAACTTTAAATAAATCAGGCTTTGTGGGGACATTTCACACACAGTGTTACAATTCCTTGTGGGGACCAGTTGGTCCCATTTTTAAACACAGAGTCAACTCAGACACTGACTGAAGGTGTGTTGTGGGGACGTCGTGAGTGTCCAGAATAGAGTGATAATAAACCAAGAAAAAAATCCCTGTGGAGGTTAGAATCTGCCCTAAATATTCCACTAACTCTAACCTTCTACATACATTACAATAAACTCTTTAGTGTACTAGTTCACACTAGTTTACCATCACAATAACCTTCCGTTGTCCTTTTAGCTTCTTAAAAATAACAAAAAGATACCAAAACATGACAAAGAGAGACTGCAGAATTAAATCTGAAGTGATGAACATCAAATTACCTGTTGGGCAGTATTGCTTGGACCAGAAGCATCATCCATCTGAGTCTTTGACAGGGTGGAAGGATGGGAGTCGTCCACCGCCATGGTATTAGTTGTAATACTGGTTGTCTGTAAAGGCATATTTTAAAATGATGAATTTTACATATTTATTTGTATCACACTTTCTATTTCAAATAAATTGTATGAAATTAAGTATTTGATTAGAATTGATGGGGTGCCTGGGTGGGCACAGTGTACGTGCTGGTGAGCTTTCGCATTGTCCTCATCCATCTGATCCTTTAAATGGAGGGACTGGCTCTACTTTTATACAATTAGCTGTTTCTTCAGTCAGCTTTAAACAGATTTTTCACAGACTGGATTCTTTTGTGATTGCATTCACACAATTAGTTGTAATATGACACTTGTATGCCACACAGAACATTCCGCAGAAAATATATTCACTAATCCAAACTAACTTTCGACCACTTCTGAAAACATTAGTAACTTTAATTTTGTGTTTGTGCAGTGCCTGCTCCTGTTAATGTTTATTCTTATATTGCCAATTGCATTTTCACTTAAATGGTAAGTGAGATACATTCTGCAACACTATGAACCATTCTGTACACTGTGTACCTTGCAACATACCTGTGTTCTCCATGGGCAGTCTTCACCTCCATAGTCATAGGCAATTTCTTCTCCTTCTTTAATGTCGTTCAGGGCAAACAAACAAAGGTGTGGGTTTCCATCCACGTCAATTTTTTTCATCCGACAATTTGGGCGTCTGTGGTCATCATTAACTAGGCGCCCAAATGACCCATCTTCTCTAGAGGCATCAATACTTAAAAAGACAGAAAAATGAGAAAAAGGGAAATACAAATATCACCACAAATCAGAGCCTCACTAAGTTTAGTTTAGTATAGTATATTATACTATAGTATAGTATAAGAGTATAGTTTAGTTGTAACTTGAAGTCTTACCACCATGTTTTCCCTCTCCACTTGAATGCAAACATAAATGCACATGACGGGTGGAGAAGTTTTCTTCTTCTCTGGGATTCTGCATCATTTATCAAATCTCCCCTATATTCAACAACAAAATCTCCTTTGCAAATTGAACCCTTAGCAAATACACCACGTCCTGTAAAAAACAACAAAAACATTTTTAACAAAACCAGACAACTTATCCATTCTACCATTATGAATTAGACTTTGGTAATATGTAAAAAAACAAAAAACAAAAACAAAGAAGCACATCCTGCAGATAAAGGATGACAATTACATACAAAAACTGACCTCAATAGATGGTAGTTTGTTTAAGATAAGCTGCAATGTAGTGCCTATGTAATGTACCCTGAAGTTCTGTATTAGATGGTCATCAGATAATGATAGTATGTGTTAGTAATAACTGCCACCTTACCTTTCACTGCATTGATGTACTTCACCTCTAATTTGTATGTTTTGTCAGTCTTTGAAACAACATGATGAATGGCATCCCTAAGGGGTGTGATCCGTGGTGGCATTTCAGACTGCAGGGAAAAAATTAGTTTGCACTGAACTTAGTTTGAGATTTTTGAAGTTATTAGCTATATAATATTTTTGCTAATCCTTGTGCTCAGATACTTCAAAACCAAAGAAATTATGTACTTACAAAATTTCTCATACTATCAGACTTCCACATCTGAAAATCCTGATTCTGAGATTATGTGGTATTAAAAAAAACTTTGTTGTAGCCTAAAACCTCATGGAGGCTATTTACCTTGCAGGATGGAAATACACATCCTAAGGAGATTTAAACCTGTAGTTTCCAACCTTAGTGGCTTCTGATGTCTCACAAAAAGCAGTGTATAGTCTGGGTCATATTCCAGTATCTATGAGTTGTCAACAGCTCCACCAAAAAGTGATTTTTCCCTCTATTATTTATTTCTGTCTATAATGTGTACAGGACTATTTTTTCTATTTTTCTATTTATTTTTATTGTATTTCTATATATGACATTTTTGCTGGCTGCTGTAACGCTGAAAATGTCCCCGCTGTGGGACAATAAAGGCTTATCTTATCTCTTATCTTATCTCTTAAACTTCTCACATGGTTTCATTTCAATAAATGTTCAAATGATCCATCTCACCAAAAATCAAAGGTTAGAGAAAAAGTCCAAAAACTGAAAACAGATTTGCGAATTAGAACTTTCTTTTTTCTTTTTTCCTCTCCCATTAATTACCTCAAGACACTTCAGATTGATCTGGTGTCTCTGTTTATGAAACTGTATATAAAGTAGCTCCACCTCGAGCAGCTACAACAGCTGTTTACACACTGATGCTTCAGTATTAATCATCTAATGATTTCATATATAATATGTCAGAGCGCCCAAACCAGTACTTTTACTTTAATACTTTAATTACATTTTGCTGTTAATACTTTTAATCAATTAAGATTTTTCATGCAGGACTTTTACTTGTAAGTATTTTAGATTGCTGTATTGGTACTTTCACTTAAGTAAAGGATCTGAATACTTCTTCCACCACTGAATTTGACTACTGCTATTTCAATCTGACATCCGTAATTTTGTCATTTAAAATTACTGACCAATTTTTGTTGTAATTAATTAGTAGTTTAAAAAGTTAAATTTAATTGCATTTAATATTTCCCTGTGAAGCACTTTGGTTAAAAGCTGTGGTTTTTATATGTATATGTACTACATAAATTGACTTAAATGTCACTACAAATTTTGACCCTGGATTCATAATATCAACATAAAAATCATACATTTATTTAAGCTAGAATATTACTAATAGAATCAATTTCATCTCGTACCTTCCAACACCAATCAGGTAGGCTAATGATTTAGCAGTTTGTAGTTAGCTATCCTGCAAACTAATTAGAACTAATCAACCTAATTTGAGGGTTTAACACTGGTTATACTGGTTTGTCATGGAAATATGCTTACCTTTGGTTTCAGTTGTACTCCACTGCACAAATTATTTGATCCATAGCTTGCATCTCCTGCAAATAATTGTCTTCAGTTTCCACCGTGTTGATCGTCACCTTTAACACTGAAAATGTCTTTTTGCTAATTAAATCCTTCCGAATGAGGACCAGGAAGTGGGTGGTACCCAACCATATTTGGAATACGTGTGTGTGTGGAGCAGTGAGTGCATTACCATCAAGAAACTATAAGGGGGCGCAGCGTAGCACTGCACACACACACACTGACTGTTAAACATGTGTAATGGGCCAATGCTAAAAACCACACAGGTACCTTCAGAATAGTTCCTGTATTCATTTAAAAGGGTTTTCCTAATGGGGACCTGATTTTTTGTCCCCACACCGCAAGAGGTCCCCATGACGTGACTGTGTAAACAGATTCTTGTCCCCATAAAGTGATGATTACCAGAACACACACACACACACACACACACACATTCTAAAAGATAAACCCTTCAACCTACTGCATGCTCAGCCGCCATGGTACAATCCCTCTATGGCTCTGCCCTCCAAGGTTTTTTATTTTTTATTTTGTGGAGAGTTGTCACACTGAGGTTTTAAGATTTTTGTGTTACAGTAGCAGGTAACCTTCAAACACTGTCCGTTTTCCGTTACTTTTCTGGGTCCGGGTCACAGTGGTGGCAGGCTAAGCCCCAGCCATATTCTCCAGCTCCTCACCTTATCTCTAACTGTAAAGAACCACTGAATGCGGCACGAAGCAATGCTCACCCCTATTTGGGACTGACTAGTGATGCGAAAAAAAGAGGGGGTGGAAGTGACAACAAAAAAGTGATGCAGTGGTAGGTCAGGAAATTCAGTCTTCACCTGCTATTGATGTCTGTGGAGGAAGTAGTAGTAGGAGTTTTAGGGATCCCTCTTTGTACAGTATGTCCCTTTCCTCCAAGAATACAGATACAAACAAAAACAAAGTGTTCCTTTCCAAATTGTTGGAGAACATTGTAGGTCGCTTATTCACACAATGTTTGCTAATGAGCAAGCTACTCGCTAGCTTGCGAGTGTTGACACACCCACATCAATGAGCAAGAAGAGGTGTTGACCATAGGTGAGATTTCTGTACCAAATTTTTATGGCAATCCATCCAATATCTGACATTTCACTGCAAAAAAGAAAAGGTCAACTTCAGCTAGAAGAAAAGTCAAGGGATCCCCAGTCATTTCAATTTGGGATGAATGTCTACGCCAAATTTCATGCTAATCGATTCAGTAGTATTTCATTTTGGACAAAAGTGGTGGACCAAGATCTCCAAATTAAACAACAAAATAAGTTGTTTGTTCATGCCCTCTAGAACGACATACTGAAATGTTTTCTCACCTGATGCCCTTATCGGTAGGACGGTTAAGGTTAGGGAACGATCGTGGTCATGCTTTAAAAAAACAACAATGCTAACTGTTGCTAAGAAATTTGGAAACAATGAGCAGTCTCCTGTGGTAAAGTCCAGTGTTTTGTTGACCCATCCATCCACCCCGACCATCCCCCTACGCAGACTTTGTTGCTCTATAACAACGTCACCTGACTTCCTCCTTTTCTCCAGTCATAATTACTATGGCCCCTGGAGGATTTTACCATTTGAACATAACAGGCACTGGCTGAAATAGCTGATGCTGTCGTTCTCCTGGAAGGACAGTCTTGGAACAACAGACCAACCAACATTGCAGTCCCTAGCAGGGCTAAAAATATTAAAAGAGATATGTACTGTTAATAATGTGATTTTAACATTCATGAAATACATATTCTTGTTTTATTAGTAGAGCAGTTGTACTGTTTTAAAAAAAAAAATCTCTCCTGTATCTCCTCCAGGTTTAGCAGTAAACCTTCAACATTTACGCATCCAGCACCTTACAGATCCACTGTCGATGTCAGCCTTCAGGATTTTTCCAGCACCTGATATTTGCCTAAAGGCACAGATCATGTTCGCTGATGTTCATGTTCATCTGCCCAAGGCAATAGAATAATATTAGTTACAGAGGTTCAAATCTCCCCTTACAGCTTCTTTAGTGACTAGTGGCTGATCTCATTCAACATTTCCAGTGTGTGGAGCTCAGCAAATTCGCCATCTCCCTCTGGTTTGCGAGAAAGCTCCCAAGCAGCTTCCAGGTCAATCTGCTGACAGTGAAAAAGACGGCATGACTGGTGGTGAGAAGGGCTGCCACTTGTGTGTGACCAGGTGTTGGCAGCAGTGCCTCTGCACCTTCTGAGTTTCTCACCTATTGTTCTTTTAAATGTGGCCAACTTAACAATAAAGACTAACCCCAATGTTACCTATTAGATCAATAAGCTGATTCTCCTCCTGCCCCTGTACAGAAGGCCATTCTTCATCATCATATGCTTTGGAACACAGTCAGTAGTATAGTAAATAAAATAAGTAGAGGGGCTAAAACAGGCAAAAAACACTTATATGTGGTCCTGTAATCTATTTAGATGCTTTATCAGACATCTGGAGGCTAGACAGCCATCATCAGAAACATGGCTTGTTGCTTTCTTCCTTTTTCCAAGCTCTTTCACTCATTTTACCATATTTTAAAATGTTAACCCATGTTTCCACGTTTAGACCAAACCACAGACCCATATATTTAGGCTATAAGATGGACACAAAAGAAGAAATAGCATATGAAAAGCAAGAGAGCAAGAGTTTCTCCAGATGAGGAAAGGTTTAGAGCTGTGACGCCAAAAACACAAACAGTGCCAGTTTATAGACCAACTTCCTGACCTATCATACGTGCTGTTGTTGTTTCCTGTTCAGTGTGAAATTATTACCAACTTTTCAAGTACACTCACTTTCAGTTTTAATTAAAGTGGTTTAGATTATCTGGATAAATGGCCTGATCGCCTGAAGACGTCTCCTGCCCCGTCTAGCGATGTCACGGCTTTGCTGGGTTTGGTGTTATCATAACTGATAGAAAAGAGGGACACAACTATGAAAATAACACTCAAATTGTAATAAACCAGAATTATTGTTTATTTTGACACTGTGACCATCTCAGAAGACATAAATGTTGTCTAGTCTGATCCCAGCATTACAGGACTTGAAGGTTTAGATAATATCCAGGTATTCATACCATTGCTAAGTAACACGTTACTACTAAATATTATGTTGATCACAGGCTACATGATCGTATTAGTAAATGGAAAATGTAGTCATGCACATTCAGAAAATCCTGAGTGTGACAAGTGCTGGATACAAAGATTTATTTCTGGACCAAGACCATAGAAATGAGCATTCACGCCTCAGAAATCATTTTTTCCAGGCCTCACACAGTCAAACAGTCACAGGTAATAATGCAAATATGCTTTTCCCTGGCTTCTCCAAAGCCCTCTTCACTACATTAATATTATCTTTTGCAAACAACTCTCGTCTCCTGTGAAAAGCTGAGCACTGGCAAATGTGTGGATGCGAGTTAGTTCAGACTCAGCACAGGACAAGAATAGAGAAACTGCTGATGCAGTCGAGGGGTTCCACTCGGGAGACAAAAAATTAATTTTAATTTTAAAGGAAGTTTATAAAACTTAAGAAACAGCTGGTGTCTTATGTCAAAATCCATGTCCAGTGAACTTTTGAAGTTTTTCAAAAAAGTGGATGCTGCACCATACATTCTTATTCAACTTCCTTTGCCTGTATAAAATGGCTCCACTAAAGACACGTGGTTTGTAGACAGTTATGAGACAGAAGTTGATGGTACAAATACCTCTCTAGAATAAACTAGGGAGGCAGAGGTATTTTGTAACCTAACAATATTGCCTCATTAGCAACTGAGCTAGCAAGCTTGGAGAGAAAATGTGACTAGTGCTAGCCTGTTCCCAACTTGCTAGCGTGTTTACCGTTAGCTTGCCAGTTACAGCAGGTCATCAGCTGGCCCTGTGAGTGGTCACTCAGTGGCAACCTTCTAGTGTCAATTATTTTGGGAGGACACAGAAATTAACTTAGCTGTGGCACTTCCTGTTGTGGCCAGGCTGTTAAGTTTGATGTTAAGGTTGAGGTGGTGAATGGGTGTGTTGCACATGCGACCTTCATACAGTTAATGTATGCATTTTTTAAACCATAACCGCAATCTTTTCCTACTCTTAACCAAGTGTTACCTAACCCTAAACCCTACCTTAATCTTTACCAAATGTTTTATTTGCCTAACGCTAACCATATGTTAGCCAAAGTTTATTTGTCATAACCATGATCCTTCAGTAACTGTAACCATACTATAGTTGCCATGCGCAGGCATTGTGGAAAAAATTCTTTAAAAAAAATTCTTCAGTGAATGTGATGCAGGGTTTTTGCAGAATCCTTCAGCATCAGTGTTTTGTCTGGCCACAGCATTGTAAGATTGTACTTATTGCATTAAATGACACAATGTATTTCACTGTTTTAGCTTTGTGAAAAGTTGAGTATAAAACTAACTGTGTTTTTTTCCCGGGGTTGGTACTAGTCTGCATAGCTGGATGGACTAATTTCCCTTCAGAAGAGGACGCATGCTTCTGTATTAAAGATGGAAAAACCACTTGAACAGAAAAAAAAAACTGTCACAATAAAGGTAAAGCCTTGACTTGGTTTGGTCAAATATCCTCAAACTTTCTTTCAAATATCGGTGAAGGTCAGTGTGTGTGTATGTGAAGAAAGAGAGCTGGTAAAGGTGGAACTTTACAACAGAACTACTAAGCAGCTATCTGCTTTTGTTAGCACAAAGGTTTACCAGGTTTTTGACTATGAGAACCTCTGCTTTGTTATTGAGCGAGAGGTCACTGGAGAACTGACGTGTACAAGTTAATGCAATGCAGTACAACAGCCCTGCAATAATAATAATAATAATAAAGCTAGTGTTAGTAGTGTCAGAGAGGTTTTAGAATTCTACATCTGAGGCTGTACTAAGTGGACCTAATAATTGAATTATTAATTGAATTATTTTTAATATTAAGTATTAGACTAAATTATATTGTATGGTGTACTTAGTTCAGGTTCATATGTTCTGAAACATATTTCCAGTTTATTACTATAGTGATGGGGTCCACCCAATTTTCTACCAAACAGTTTTGGATATTTCACATAAATGATTTGAAGACTGTATTCACCAGGAAAATGACAGCATTTGTCATTTGTTCAAAGGCCTGATTCAATTCAATTCAATTCAGTTTTATTTATATAGCGCCATATCATAACAAAGTTATCTCAGGGCACTTTTTCGAATAGAGCAAGTCTAGACCGACTCTTTATATTTACAGAGACCCAACAGTTCCCACCATGAGCAAGCACTATGCGACAGTGGCAAGGAAAAACTCCCTCCCTGATATGACCCATGTTTGCATTTATGCACGGACCACTAGCAGCCATTTCAATTATGACGTGTCTGTCACAAACAAAGGTGGAAGTAACATGATGTTACAACACTGCAAAACGTCTTTGGGAGGGGTGTACTATGAAGCAAGTTTGACATAGCCAGGCTAATGTTGTTTTCTTTTAACCATAACCATGGTTTTTTCCTAACCTTTACCAAGTATACTTTTAACCAAAACCATTTTTTGGCCACTTGGGGCCATCAGAGCCAATGTGGCCAACATGCTAGCAGAAAGTTGCCTATTTACACATTCACCGACCTCACATAGATCAAGTTTAGCATTAATTTGGTGTCGTTTTAGTGGCCACCTGATGAAGATACAGTAAGTCCAATATTCACTCAACAATGGGTACAATGGGTTTGTTAGTGTGAGTGGATCAAAACAGTAAAGTTGCAGGCCATAAAACCAAAACAATGAGCTACAAGAGATTCCCCTCTGCTCCAGAGAGCATTAGGGAACTGCAGTGTCAGGTTTGTCCCTGCAAGTGACCTCTTTCACATACATTTAGTCATTTGACCTATTATATTGTATACAGTAATTAGTGCAGTCAGAAGGCCATAATTCCAAAAACCTTCATGTCTCTGATACATGAAACACAAACACAGGTCCTACCATACTATCTGCGTGGTGAGCTCATTTTGGTGACTAGTTATTAACCAATTTTTCATTTTCAAGTGGACCTTCCTGTTTCTTGGTGGCTCAGGTGGGCAAAGAGCATAGTTTTAAACCAGAGCACTCACTGGTCAAACCATATTATAAGCACTTTTCTCCCCTCTCATATGATTAGAATTTCAATTACTTATGCACAATTTCTGCTTTACACTCAGTTTTCAATTCTAAATCACACTTTGCAAATCACTACACACAGTTCTCTACATTAGGCACAACATTCAAACTTAAAATCTCTTGTGTTCCTTTGGAAAGCAACGTCAATCACAATGCCATGCTTTATTTACCAATTGGCACACCCACTCCTCACAGGTGTAAACACTAGTTGCTTAGTTGCAGCTAGTGCTATAAAAAGGCCACAGACAAGCTCTCCTGTTTTGGAGGAAAACGGAGGTCAATGGTGAAGCAAGAGCTAGAGGTCAAAGAATGAGAGGAAGAGGAGGAAGAGGAGGACGAGGATGAGGAAGGACAGTTGTCTCAGATGAGAACAGGGCTACACTGGTTGACCATGTGCTCAACCATGGATTGAGTATGAGGGAGACTGGGCAGAGAGTTCAGCCCAACCTGAGCTGATACATGGTTGCATCTATCATTCGTATATTCAGAAATGAGAACCGGCAAGTTACCTACTATCTACACTATGCTACTGCTCTTTATGTATGTAGTATACTGCAGTCCGACATATCAGCAGGTCTATGTTACTCAGTGATTGTTGGCCAGTGTTACAGTAATGTCATTTCATACTGAAAAAAAAAAATGTTTTAGTTTACTGTAACCAATCATATATTTTTGGATATTCTGCAGAACTGAGAGACGACCAGGTCATGGTGGAAGACACCAGCTGTTCACACCAGAACAGGAGACCACTATTGTAAACATGGTGGTGGCAAACAATACATACATACATACAATACATATATTAGACTACAAGAAATCCAGAACCACATAATTGCAGGCCACACAATATTCAATAACATTCACCAGGTGGATGGTGTATTACCGCGCATCCAGAGATGAACCCAGAGAGGGTTAAAGAACAGCACTATTAATATGTGCAAGTAAGTACTATACTGTGAATTTACTATGATATCAGCACTGTATAGAGATATTACAGTACTGTAATCCAGTGTATTGTGCTTCACCATATTGACTGCTCTAGGTCTATTTGTCATATTGTCTTGGAGCTAGATGCCCCTGCAATTCAGCACATTTATATTTTCATTGATGAGGCTGGCTTTAACCTAGCCTAGCCAAAAGAAGGGAACGGAACATCATTGGCCAACGTGCCATTGTGAATGTCCCTGGACAGCATGGAGGGAATATCACCATGTGTGCAGCCATTAGCCAACAGCACCACCCTTCTCATCACATTCCTGGACACACTACATGGCATCCTCATTCCAGCCGAGCAGAGGGGTGGACCAGAGCAGCCCAGATATGTTGTCATCTGGGACAACGTGACTTTCCACCAGGCTGCTCTGGTCCGCAAGTGGTTCATCAAGCACCCACGATTTATTGTTCTATACCTCCCACGACATTCCCCATTCCTAAACCCAATTGAATTTTTCGGCATGGCAATGGAAGGCGATGGTCCCAACCCATGTCTCTTCTCCAGGCAATGGAGGATGCATGTGGTGAAGTGGATCTGGGGGCTTTCAGCGTCTGGATCCGTCACTCCAGAAGATTCTTTCCCTGCTGTTTAGCCAGGGAGAACATGGCTTGTGATGTAGATGAGGTGCTGTAGCTAGACCAAAATAGGAGGCAGGATGCAGCCTAATTTCTTTTTTCTTAAATTTTGCATTTGTTTTTGTCTTTTGAAAAAATTAGCCACTTTTATTGGATATTCATTTTGGAAAAAAAAAAGTTTTTGTTACTGTATTGCATTTGTGTGTTTATTTATATATATATATGAGTTGCTATACATTACTATAACAATATTTTACAACCAGCCGCAGTTTAACACTGAAAATGCAAAAGGCATAAACCTACTGATAGTAGTGTTTTGTGCTGAGCACATCAGTGTGTTGTTGGTTGGTAGAAAGATCTATTCATGTGATGGCATGTGTGTGTCATTTTGATGCAAAAAACATTTTGGATGGGGAGATAAAACAGTTTTGAATGCAGTGTTTGCTTTTGCTAGAGATTTGTAGAGTTTTGTATTTTGTATTTGTGATTTGGTGTTTTGTGTTTGAGAAAATGAGCCAAAGATTCAGAAAATGTGTGTAAACAGTTGTGAAAAACATGTAATTAGTTTGTTGGTTGGTGGTCTGAGAAAAGAAATCATCACTATGTCTATCTAATTAAAGTCTTGAAGGGTCACTTCATCCAAATTACAAAAATTACCTCCAATATTTACCTTGAATGTCTACGAAAAACACAACACCTGATAAAAGTACATCCTGGATATTCTGCACTGCACTGCAGCTTTACCTCATATTCCAAGTTAAGTGAAATACTCAAATCCAACACACCAGTTTTTATGTCTTGACTCAGAGCCGTCTTTTTTTGCTCAGGAGACTAAGGTCTTTTGGAGTGCAGGGGGCGCTCCAGAGGACTTTCTATGACTCTGTGGTGGCATCAGCCGTCTTGTATGGGGTGGCATGTTGGGCCAGTGGCATCTCTTCCAGGGATAGGAAGAGACTGGACAGACTGATTAAGAAGGCCAGCTCTGTCCTTGGATGCCCTCTGGACCCAGTGGATGTGGTGGGTGGCAGGAGAATGGTGGCCAAGCTATCATCACTACTGGAGAACACTTCCCACCCCCTACATGTCACTCTATCAGCACTGGGCAGCTCCTTCAGCGACCGGCTGCTCCACCCTCGGTGTCTGAGGGAGAGGTACCGTAGGTCCTTCCTGCCTGCTGCTGTCAGACTCTATAATCAGTACAACTCCGGTAATCTACATTGACTGTCAATAAGCAGACTGTTCACTACTTTACTTCATCTGCTGCTGTGCATTATCTTAATACATATTTTTTATTCATGATGTTATTTACTTCATCTGTTGCTGTGTAATATTTTCATGTACATGTATATTATATATGTGCAATATTTTTATCTTATCTATTGTTCATACTTACAAATGCACTCAGTCACACTATTATTATTACTGTCTTTACTGTGTACAGGACTATTTTTCTATTTATTTTTATTGTATTTTATTATATTTTATTATTGTATTTCTATATATGAAACTTTTTTCTGGCTGTTGTAACGCTGAAAATTTCCCAGCTGTGGGACAATTAAAATCCTACATAAACTGTGTTATTAAGGTGTTTTTCCACTGCAGGCCCCCAGAACAGTTTTCTTTCAAAAGATATTCCCTCATTTGGTGTTTTGATGATGGTGGAGACAACTGACCTATACGTCACTCCAAAATCTCCCATAGGTGTTCAGTTGAGTTAATGATGAATCCTCTATGCACGCCAAAGTCAGTCACGGAGTTCCACAAGGTTCTGTGCTTGGACCAATTCTATTTACCTTGTATATGCTTCCTTTAGGCAATATTATTGGGAAGCTCTCCATAAATTTTCATTGTTATGCAGATGATACCCAATTATATTTATCGATCAAGCCAGATGAAACCAATCAATTATCTAAACTTCAAGCATGCCTTAAGGACATAAAAACCTGGATGACCTGCAATTTTCTGATGTTAAACTCAGGTAAAACCGAAGTTATTGTACTTGGCCCCGAACACCTTCGAAACACATTATCTAAAGATATAGTTTCTCTAGATGGCATTGCCCTGGCCTCCAGCGAAACCGTAAGGAATCTTGGAGATATCTTTGATCAGGATATGTCCTTTAACTCCCACATAAAACAAACTTCAAGAACTGCCTTTTTTCATTTACGTAACATTGCAAAAATCAGGCACATCCTATCTCAAAAAGATGCAGAAAAACTAGTCCATGCATTTGTTACGTCTAGGCTGGACTATTGTAACTCTCTATTACCAGGCTGCCCCAATAAATCCCTTAAGACTCTCCAGCTGATTCAGAATGCTGCGGCACGTTTACTGACAAGAACCAGAAAAAGAGAACATATTTCTCCAATATTAGCTTCTCTGCACTGGCTCCCTGTAAAATCCAGAATAGAATTTAAAATCCTTCTCCTCACCTTCAAAGCCCTAAATGGTCAGGCACCATCATATCTTAAAGAGCTCATAGTACCCTATTACCCCACTAGAGCACTGCGCTCCCAGAATGCAGGGTTCCTTGTGGTTCCTAGAGTCTCTAAAAGTAGAATGGGAGCCAGAGCCTTCAGCTATCAAGCTCCTCTCCTGTGGAACCAGATCCCAGTTTGTGTACGGGAGGCGGACAGCCTCCTCACATTTAAGAGTAGGCTTAAGACTTTCCTCTTTGATAAAGCTTATAGTAGGGCTGACTCAGGTGACCCCTGAGCCCCCCCTTAGTTATGCTGCTATAGGCCTAGACTGCCGGGGGACTTCCTATGATGCACTGAGCTCCTTTCTCCTCCTCTTCCTCTCCATCTGTACGCCCTCATATCCCATCAATGCTTGTTATTAATTCAACTTCTTCCCGTAGTTGTGTGCTTTTCTCCTCTCTCTCTCTCTCTCTCTCTCTCTCTCTCTCCCCTTCTGTTGCTTTCTGCAGGTATTTCTGCCTC
>SEMN01000714.1:100868-229181 GCA_005408345.1 Macquaria australasica
CATATCTATTGCCTTCCATCCCTATGTGGAACTGTATTTTGCTGCTGTATGTTCTCTTTCCTCCTGCTCTCTCTCCCGCTCCCCCCCTCCCCCTTCAACCCAACTGGTCGAGGCAGATGACCGCCCACCTTGAGCCTGGTTCTGCTCAAGGTTTCTACCTGTTAAAAGGGAGTTTTTCCTTGCCACTGTCGCATAGTGCTTGCTCATGGTGGGAACTGTTGGGTCTCTGTAAAAATAAAGAGTCGGTCTAGACTTGCTCTATTCGAAAAAGTGCCCTGAGATAACTTTGTTATGATATGGCGCTATATAAATAAAACTGAATTGAATTGAATTGAACAGTAGCAGACCATTAGCTACCATTAGCTACCACAAGCTACTGGTCATACCAGTATATTTTTGCAGCAGTATTCATATGTGAAATTTAGTGAATATAAGGCTACATTCAGATAGAATCAGGCACTGCAGCAAAAATGCAGATTCTCCCATTCATTTGAAATGGGGTACTGCGTTTAGGCTGCGGCAGAGGGGGCCGCAGGGGGTGCCGAAAAAAAAAGTTAAAACAGAATCAACTTTTGGAGAAACGCAACCCGAAGTCACGCTGCGGCAGCCAATCGTGCCAGCAATCAGACCGGCAGATGCCCAGGTGAAGAAGAACTCTGTTTACCTGTAGCATTGTAGCATTAACTGTTTACTTAAATATTCCACTGTTTACTGAGGAACTGTGAAGATGGAAGAGAGACTGATCGATTGGCTCCATGATTACTGTACATCAGCTGTTCAACCCTGCCACGAGGGAGACGTTAATCGCCGTGTAGTCGCTTGCTGTTGTATCGCTCTTCAAGCTGGGATTGCTGGTTAGTACGTGACACTCCTACACCACCGCGCAACCCTGTGTTGAATTTCCGCAATGCCTGGTTCTGTCTGAAATGAATGTGTTTGGCTATGACACACTGTAGATTCATTACCATGACACTACAGTGTGTGTGTTCATGGTAATGAATGAAGGAACATGTCACAATGTGGCTCATTAACGTGTTTTTGGAAAACAATGGAGCTCAGAGGAATAAGATACATCAGGCTTTGGATACACACACAATACTTGTTAGTAGGATACATTCAATATTGGTTTGAGTCTTCTCAATAAGAAAAATATAGAATATTACCAGTCTTATTCTTTAATTTGTCACCCATCTGTATAGAATATGTAACAGTGAAAAGGTTATAGGAACATGACAAGTGTTAATCACAGCAGATGCAAACGTGTCACAGTCAGATCATATTCACATATAGCTACAGACAACCTTACATGGACTAAAAGTGTCTTGTGGAAATGTGCTGTAAATAAACTACATATTGTTTCATGATATGTAATTGTGGGTAACAGGATGTGTAGCTTTTAAAATATGTATTACTAACCTAGCAAGATAAATTAAGTGGGAGGGAGATGAATGACATGTAAGACAAAGGAAGAGACACAGAGTTCACTGAGGTGAGGCTGGTGTAATGAGGGAGGGGGGTGGGTTATCAGGTTAGACAGGGACAGAGAGCCATGCTGTAATTACTGAGTCCCTTCACACCAATTTATCTGGTCTCATTAACCACAGGACACGCTGTGTGTCACTGACTGTGGGTGTATGTTGTCTTCTTCTCATTTCCTCTTTCTTTCTTATTCGTCTGTCTGGGGGGGGGGGGGGGGGGAGTGACCAGGGCACTCGGCCTGTGCTCAGTAGTAGGTCGTCCAGTGCAAGGGTCGTACTAGAACAGTTCAGAAGTCTTGTCACCCACAAGCATGATGTTCATTTTCTCCTCTTTAGCCTGGCCCTTGACCCATCCTCTTGTAATTGGATGTTCAGTGTCCCAGTACAAAACCTGGCTCAGTGAAGTGACAGTTTAGTCCTCCAGCTCCCCTTCCAAACAGAGATTTTTCAGCTCTTGACACTAAGGTCTACCAATAACAACTTCAGAACGGTTCAATAAAAAAAAGTAGAAAACTGTGATGCAACATTACACTGGATAAGACACACTCTGGCCTTCAGCTTGCTTGGTATTATGTTTCACCAATGGAGAGATAGTCAGTAAGAAACACCCATTGTTCTCAGATGGCTGACAATGATGGATGACAAAGGTCTGGGCAGGCAGATCAGCACACACAGCTCTAGACCTTAGTGTGGTGTTAGTGTGATAAAGTTTAGGTTGTTGATCTGGGTTCTGACTTTACACTGCTTGATGATACTTGAGCAAGGAGTGTCACTTGTTGCCTACTCAGTGACCCCACTTGCAGCCTTTCCAACACAAACACACTGTGAGCCGCAAAGTGTTGAACTGTCAACGTATTTGACTTGATTAAATGTGCTGCTTTGTAGGTGTGCTCAGCTAGTGGAAATGCTGAAATACAAAATGAGAAATAGGATGGTAGTTTCCACTTCTTGCATGCTGAGCAGCACACCAAGTGGGTTTGTTTTGGGAGTAAATTAGATTATGCTTTGACTGGTGGTTTGCAATGTGTTTTAGCTGCAATGTCTGCATGAAGAGTGACTATAAGGGTGTGATCACACCTAGATTGTTACTTTGGTCGGAACCATAGTGGAAAAGTCCTAAGAAATTCAGTTTTAATTATAACTGTGACATGAAACTGTATGCTTTGATTCTTTGGTTCACCTTCTATGGTGTTCATAGCAGTTAAACACTCAGTTAAAGACCCATTGAAATAAAGAATACTTTTACTTTTACTGTATGTCAAATATTTTTGATGACTCATCCTGCAATCCTGCATTCAGAAATGTATCCAATCCATTAAATGTGACGCCTCCCGTCAAATGAAACTACACTTGACTTTATTAGTTTGTAGGTTGTAGCAGCTAGGGGAGTGGTATCATGGGTCAGAGGTGTGTGCTTGCAAAAACTTTGTTGACACTTCAAAAAGAGCATGGTTGAAGTCTGTGAGCAGATCAACCTAGCTGTAAATGCAAATAACGTTTTTTCTGCTGCCTGCACTGTTTACATTCACCGATAAAGTCGATCCTAACGGCTTTGTTGAGCTCTGTGAGTCCATCATTGCTAAGCCACATCCAATTTTGAATGACCAAATCAAATCCTTGAACAATTTGATCAAATCTGTCTTGTAATTAAACCCTATCAACATATTCCATCTTACTTGGAAATACAGCAAATAAAGGCAGCTTAGGACTAGAAAAGAATTAGCTGAATATAAGCACCACAATTATGAGTCTTGTTCGTCGGGAGCAAAGAGGGAAGTAGTGTGATTCTGTAGCGCCACAAAGTCAGCAGAGGGAGGACGTCGCAGTGGATCGCTGGGACAACAAAACGTTGGACATTAACACAGGAGACCACTGTTTCTTTCCCATTTCCTACTCAACGTTGGTTTCTTTTAGCATGATTGTTCACTAACTTTAAACATATTGTTATTATTGTTTTCATGGTTAATTATTATTAACCAAGATTACGAAGGTCCATAATGAAGTAATCATTTAAACCCAAACCATGATCTTTTCTAAACCTAACAAAGTCATGTTTGTGCCTATCCCTGACCAAACTTATAAAAAGGATTTATTTTTTGACAGTGATTTGGAATGTTTTGGAAGGCAGAGAGAAATTATATCATCCTGCTAATAGTGGTGTCCAATCAGAAAATGCTTCTATATGTTGCACTGGAGGGCAGTTACAAACGGTGTATTTTGTTATTTCTTTTCAAGGACTTGTTGGTCCAGATAACAGTTTAGCCCTCATGTTATGCTAGGCTATCAAAGCATGGTTGCTAACTATCAGATATCAACATCTATCTTCCTATACCCAAAACACTTTTAATTCTTGTGTTTGGTTCAGATTGCTAGAAGAGGACATCAATCTATTGTTCTCACCAGTTTCAATTAGCTAATTAGCCAGTGGTTCCATGGTTTCCTGGTGAGGTTATTCATGTTATTTTACAACCATATAATGTTTGATTCACATTATATGGTGTTCTTATAGGCCTTGGTAAATGTATACTAGCTGTAACTTTAGCTGTTAAGTTATAGCAAAGAGCTCTTGAGCTATTAATGATTTTATTTCACTTTTCAGTGCTTCACTCTCTTCAAATCCTGAAAATGTGCTGACTTGAAAATGTGCTCTTGTTATTAAGTATTCAGCTTAATTAGCATCAGCTGAAGTCGGTCAGCATTGTTGGCTCACTTGGCTGTAGATGGCTTGTTAGCCAAGTCACTGAAAGCCAGTAAACACAGATCCTGTCTCATCCTCCTGTCTCACTCTAAGCCCCCTTTTGCCTTTCTTTCTCTGTCATCCTCCTACTTGTCAATTTTATCCCCCGCCCCTGGCCCGACTGTGTGCTAATCTGTCGGGGAGGGTGAAAATTGGAATGAGGTAAATGGGGAGAGTTGAGAGGAGAGAGGTCAGTGTGCTGGATGAGCAGCTAAGGAGAAACCAAGACTCCCACTGCTTCTCTCTATTCTGCTAACAGCCGGAGACCAATGCAAATAGCTGCTACTGACTGGCTGCTACAAACCCCTCTCCTTTCTTGACAGAGACACAAATGAACTCAAAGCTTTAGATAGAAAAGATTGAGAGAGAGACAGATAATAGAGGATATGTGTGTGTCTGAATGTGTGTGATTTCATACTTCTTACGTAAAGCGGTTTAAACTTAAACCCTCAGCATGAGGACCTTTCAGACAACCCACATTTTTGATCCAGGGTTAAAGTGAGATTTAGGACAGGTTTATGTTAGCTCAAGCATAAAATAAAGGAACACCACAACTAAATAGTGATCATTTTGTTCTCAATTGCACACCCAACCTGAAATGCTTTATGAAAACAAGTTCATGCAACATCTGGAAAAGCATTTTTAGCGATTACAATCTTTGAAATGCATCTGTACTTGTCAAATGTGAGCTCTAAAATCAGGTGGCCATTTGGATTATATGATCCAACAGTCTTTAACACAGCAGGCAAATGATTGGTTTCCTTTAATGTACATAAAACCATATCATTTCTGTTAGATGCCAAAACAAACCAGTTCACAAAACTCTGAAAGATGGCATGATCCAAGTGTTACGCAGGGCCATTGTGGCAGCAGGGAGAGGACCCAAACGCAGACAACCGGGAGGCTTCAGCGATTTATTACACAAAAGTTAACTCACGGAGAACACCACAGGAACAGACACACAGGGAATCACTGGAAGAATGACATCTCATGGAACGCAGGAAACACACATCAACCAAACAGCAACAATGACTCGACAAAGAACAAAAGAAAGGGGCTGGTATAAATAAGAGAGACAACAAGGAAACAAGAAACAGGTGAGAGACAAGACACAGGTGAACCTAATCAAACTGGTGGCAAACAGAACAAAGACAGGAAGAAAATCAAAACCGTGAACCAAGAACAGACCTTCAAAATAAAACAGGAAACAGAACAAAACAGGAGGCCGGACAGGATGCTGCAGCTGGGCGAGAGCAGGCTCTGGAGGCTGCAGCAGGCACCGGCGACTGCTGAGGATGCTGCGATGGCAGCCGGACGGGCACTGGAGGCTGCAGCAGGCACCGGCGACTGCTGAGGATGCTGCGATGGCAGCCGGACGGGCACTGGAGGCTGCTGCAGCGGCCGGACGGGCACAGGAGGCTGAGGCGGCGGCTCGACGGGCTCAGGAGGCACAGGAGGCTGAGGCGGCGGCGGCTGGACGGACACTGGAGGCTGAGGCGGCGGCGTTCGTCAACCGGATCCTGGGTCCACCGACCCATGAACTGGATCTAGAGTTGGCTGGGCCGCCGACCGGGAGTCATGAGCAGAAGCTGGCCGGACCACCGACTCCGGAATAGGATCCGGCGTTGGAGACTGCGGCGGCGGAGGCCGCTGGACAGGCGCTGGAAGCTGAGACTGCGGCGACCGCTGGTAACATGCAGAGGAGGCTGGAGTGACTGGCTCAAAAAGAGCCGGTGAAGCCTTGGGACTCCACCCCCACCTGCTACGAGCCATGCTGTAGGCATCCTCACGGTCCCACTTCCATAGGAGAGCCAGAGCCCTCAGGAGGCCTGGATCTTCAAAAAATACCTCCCTAGTTATACCAAAGTCCTCCCAGGAAAAAGGCAAACTGGGAAGTAGACTGTCTGCTGGGTCCGAGTTTGGTCGAGTCATTCTGTTACGCTGGGCCATTGTGGCAGCAGGGAGAGGACCCAAACGCAGACAACCGGGAGGCTTCAGCAAGTCGGAGATTTATTACACAAAAGTTAACTCACGGAGAACACCACAGGAACAGACACACAGGGAATCACTGGAAGAATGACATCTCATGGAACAAAGAACAAAACACAGTGTACACCAGTCCTTGGGATCATGACACCAAGAAGGTGCTACAACTTTACTGTGAAGCAGCTACAGGAGGTACTAAGTGGGGTAAACCACCTAATTGCTTGAAGGAAGTTGATCAAAATCTAGATTTTGACAAACGGTTTTGTAACTGGTCGTGTCTAGTGTTGTGCACGTTGTGTTTTGATGAAGAGTCCCAGACCAGGATATCTTTGGAGGCGATCCCCTTTTATTCTGACAAAAGAAGTAGCCAAAATAACAGTAGCCTCCGGTCAATCGTGATCATGCAACTTGAGCTCCTACACTTTTATGACAAATTAAATGACAAATATATTAGCACACTACACAATAAGTTTAAACTAGCAAGTAAACGTAGGCTAAAACATGGACATTTCTATGACCACTATGTCACTTACCTCTCCGTAAATTACAATAGCAAAGGGTGAGAGGTAAAGTCGGGAGATAACATTTTAGGGGGGGGGGGCACAAAAAGGAACGTAGGGGTACAGAAACTGAGTCTCAAACATTTCACATGTTGACTTTGGAGGCCTAACATGTAAGTTTCTAACTATTTACACAGATTTTGTGTAATTATAATACTACATGTTACTATGTATAATTGACTCTTTAATTTTGACAGCTCTGAATCCAATCCAAAACAATCCACTTTGTGTCACTTACTGTAACACAGTCTAAAGGATGTTCAAAGTCACACTGACTATAGCCAATATGCTTATTCAATTCTGTCATTCATATCACTAACAACCATGATGCTTCACATTTAGTATATGGTATCCTCGGTGCCTGAGCCTGACTGCTGCTGAATGAGCCAGAGGCAGATTGTCAGTTAAGTGCAAAAGCAGGACCAGGCATACAATCAGTGACCAGATTTTGTAAAATGGGTTCTTTTAGCAAAAATACACATTTCAGATGTATTGAGTGTACAATATAAGACTTCAGTTTTTGTGAGTCATCAACTTCATTATAAAATGGCATCAATTATGAGGAGATCAAATTGGATCAATGGCTACCACTTTTGGACTCTCCATTTGCTTATTAAAAATGTTGTCAAGTTTTCCATATTTTGATGTGTAATTGGTGCAAAAATTACAACATTGTTGTAACAATGTTACCATACCAAATCTCAGGCTTTACTTTGGTGGGTGCAATGTTATTTGATAGAAATGATAGAAACAATGAAAATAAGATCCTACTTGTTGAAAATGATTGTCCTTTAATGTCCCTTTTTTGCTGAATGAGCCCTCTGGCTCATTAGCTAGAAAAGAGTTTGTCCAGGTGACAGTTTGCTAGCAGTTTGTTCAGGTGAAATGAGTTGGCTCTTGTCAAGTTTAAAGTATGCAAGTAGCAAAGTTTTTGTTTTCGAAGAAACACCAAAAATGAGACCCAAGTTTTAATAATCTGGACTTGTCCTTCAGGGTTAGAAACAGATTAAAGGTGGGATAGGCAGTATTGTTATGGCGTCATTGGGCCAAAATTGCATAATAACAGCATATTGTAATTCGAGTGGTCTGAGAGAAAACTTCTACTTCTGCCCCTCCTCTTGGCTCTGTTTTCAGGCTTTAGAAAATCTATCCTGTGACGGGAGACTTTAGCCTATCACAGGTCATTTCAGAGAGCGGGAGCGTTCCTATTGGCTGTTTTAGAAGTGCAGATGCTCATTCACGTCCCTTCAGATGGTGAAAGTCTGATTCAATGGTGGAAAATCCTGCTGAAAATCCTGAAACTTGTGATAAATTTCCAACACCTCCTTTGCCTACAGCGGTGTATAGAACAAAACAACACGTCCCAGCTCCACACGGAGCTTCAGGCTCATTATGTTCGATGCCATGGAGCTCGTATCGGCGAGTGGCAAAGAAGCATGACGGCAAACAGTGGGGAATAACTTTTGAGAGGGGACAGTGGCATGTGTGTGTGGTGTACTAGCCTCTCTTCCCGCTGCAGCTGCCTCTGAACCCTGGGGCGCTCTGCTCTGCGGCTGTGAAGCACTGGAGGGGCATCTTTGAGAAGACCAGTCAACCCAACCGGTCGAGGCAGATGACCGCCCACCTTGAGTCTGGTTCTGCTCAAGGTTTCTACCTGTTAAAAGGGAGTTTTTCCTTGCCACTGTCGCATAGTGCTTGCTCATGGTGGGAACTGTTGGGTCTCTGTAAATGTAAAGAGTCGGTCTAGACTTGCTCTATTCGAAAAAGTGCCCTGAGATAACTTTGTTATGATATGGCGCTATATAAATAAAACTGAATTGAATTGAATTGAATTGAATAAATTGTGGCGAGAGGGACCAGGTTCTCGGTGAGGCTCACGCCGTGGAGAGCGAGCCCTACGAGGCACAAGGTTTCAAAGTTAGGATTAGGGTTAGGTTCAATTCAATTTAGAGTCAAGGTTAATATGATATTATGGTTTAGAAAATAAATGTTTTTAATGGAGCCTTCAACATGTACTTTCTTTCAAATGTATTGATCAATCTTTTTGCCTCTCAATATATATGAAAGAAGTTCAGTAGTGTAGTAGTAGTGCTTCAAAACTTCACAGTGAAATTACAGCATATTAAAAACACATGTATATCACCACCACTTTCAATTACCCTGCTCTGCTGCAGTTGAAAAGTGAGTAAGTACAAATACCCAGGACGTTTCTGAAGATGTGATGATTTTCTGAGGCTATTAAAAGTTGCTTTTGTCAGAGGAAGCAGGATTTTATATAACATGCTACCCTGCTGTTGCCGTCTGGGATGGAGGGGAGAGTTGCTCTAGTTTTTGCTGATTGAAAAAAGGACGCACACACACAAATACACACACATGCATATAGGCACACAAACAGTCTTATATAACTATTTACTAAGCCATTCTGGTTAAGTCATTCTATTGACGAGTCTAGGTCTATTGACTGGGTCTATTGATGTCTTGGAGCTCCAGCAGGTCCACAATAGCAGTGACACAAAAATAATCTTACAGACACACACACACAGGACACACAAAGTGGATTACGAGTTAATTAACTTCTTTTGTGGTAATGCTGGACAACACACACACACGCACACACACATATGCGCGTGCAGATTCAGAGAAGTGAAGTGACCCATCTTCTTTTTTCTTAGAGACACTGGTAGTTTATCGGTTTCAGTCCTCATTAATCAGTCGTCTTTAGCTCACTGTATTACTGGCAGAAGACCTGTCTGACAGCATGAAAACAGAACAAATTATTGTAACACAGCAACAGACACAGGTCACTGCCAAATCCTGCACAAGCCTGTAGGCCCTGTTCCATTGTGTCATTAAGACAGCCATAAATCAATACTATTATCCCGCCTGTGTTTATTAGCTGATATAAATCCATACTCATTTCTCTCTGCTGCTAGCAGCTCCATCATTATTCAGACAGTGACTCAGGATTGTGACTCCATGCTCACACTGTAACTTCAGTTAATGAGGTTAAAGCAACACCCAGATGAATTTCTAAATAAGCAGGTAAGGAACTGCAGCCTCTTCATCAATCCCACGTCTCAAGTTGTCAAAAGCATTTTGATTTCTAAATATGAGACAACTGCACCTTACAACATAGTGAATGGTTACTATTTGTAAAAACCCTTAAAAGAAATTGGTTATCAATAGTGTCCTGCTTTGCAAGCTGTACCAGAAGAGTTATTTATATACTGTTAACATTTTATTATTATTAATACACTTTATTAATACATTGTGGGGCTGTCTTTGTTGTCAAGCCCCAATAATGTCATGTGGAGACCTGGATATGGATGGATTATAGCCCAGGTACAAAGCATAGCACATGAAACAAGAAAACTGCAAGTAGCAGCAAATAAACGTCAGTATAACTACATACAAATATATGAAAAGTTGCATATTACTCCATATAATTAACAATGGTCATTATCACCATTCTCTTGATAATTCAATTCAATTCAATTCAGTTTTATTTACCGTATATAGCGCCATATCATAACAAAGTTATCTCAGGGCACTTTTTCGAGTAGAGCAGGTCTAGACCGACTCTTTATATTTACAGTTCCCACCATGAGCAAGCACTATGCGACAGTGGCAAGGAAAAACTCCCTTTTAACAGGTTGAAACCTCGAGCAGAACCAGGCTCTAGGTGGGCGGTCATCTGCCTCGACCGGTTGGGTTGAAGGGGGGGGGGGGAGAAGGAGGAAAGAGAACATACAGCAGCACAGTACAGTTCCACATAGAGATGTAAAGCAATAGCTGTGGTAATGGCATTGATGTTAACACCAACAGAAACAACACTAAGAGCAACATTATAATAGCAATACTAATAATAAGAGCAACAACAGTAATAGCAGCAGCGGGTGCAGAGCAGGAGCACGGGGGCAGCAGGTGGCTGCAACCATAGATCTAGACTCTACAGCTCCGGAGGCAGAAATACCTGCAGAAAGCAACAGAAGAGGAGGAGAGAGGAGCTCAGTGCATCATAGGAAGTCCCCCGGCAGTCTAGGCCTATATCAGCATAACTAAGGGGGGGCTCAGGGGTCACCTGAGTCAGCCCTACTATAAGCTTTATCAAAGAGGAAAGTCTTAAGCCTACTCTTAAATGTGAGGAGCTTGTCCGCCTCCCGTACACAAACTAGGATCTGGTTCCACAGGAGAGGAGCTTGATAGCTGAAGGCTCTGGCTCCCATTCTACTTTTAGAGACTCTAGGAACCACAAGGAACCCTGCATTCTGGGAGCGCAGTGCTCTAGTGGGGTAATAGGGTACTATGAGCTCTTTAAGATATGATGGTGCCTCACCATTTAGGGATCTGAAGGCGAGGAGAAGGATTTTAAATTCTATTCTGGATTTTACAGGGAGCCAGTGTAGAGAAGCTAATATTGGAGAAATATGATCTCTTTTTCTGGTTCTTGTCAGTAAACGTGCCGCAGCATTCTGAATCAGCTGGAGAGTCTTAAGGGACTTATTGGGGCAGCCTGTTAATAGAGAGTTACAATAATCCAGCCTAGATGTAACAAATGCATGGACTAGTTTTTCTGCATCTTTTTGAGATAGGATGTGCCTGATTTTTGCAATGTTACATAAGTGAAAAAAGGCAGTTCTTGAAGTTTGTTTTATGTGGGAGTTAAAGGACATATCCTGATCAAAGATAACTCCAAGATTCCTTACGGTGTCACTGGAGGCCAGGGCAATGCCATCTAGAGAAACTATATCTTTAGATAATGTGTTTCGAAGGTGTTCGGGGCCAAGTACAATAACTTCGGTTTTGTCTGAGTTCTGTTTTGTCTGCACATTTGTCTGAGATAAAGCATTAATGTTAATTTCTAGTCTTTATGATGGTCCTATAAGACATTTCTTTCACATTCTTTTTCATTTTGCACATTTTGGATGTGATATAAGTTTATGTTTTTTTTCATCTGAAGAGCCTCTTCTCTCTTTTTGTTATGTTATCAAGGCCTTTTACCTATGTACACTGTATTCAAACAACATGTACTCATCACAGGGCTGAGCAGACTGAAGGTCTGGTGAGGCCAGGTTCAATTTGAGGTTTCTCACAAACTCTGCACATTAAATGTTGCATTTTTATTGTAAATTATCTTGATTAAATTCAGATATGAATATAAATGCTTTGGCAACATGTAAGATGAATAACTTCCTCAAAATGTACCTTTTCTTCTTTCAAAAACTGACCTTTCCAAGGTTGGTTCTCAGTGTTTAGCTCACACCGAGAGCAGGCTTTCTCCATGATATTTTGTCTGTTTTATTCATTTAGCTGGATATTTTAATAGTACGGAGCAGCAGTGAAAAGAAATGCAGCTTTCACGTTTTATTGGGAAAAAGGAGTACAAATGTTATGAATAGCCCCAGTGTACACTACTGTTATTGAAATATGAAAGTACAGAACACCCACTCAGAGATGAAATTGGTAAACAGCACTCGCCCAAATCTCCGAATGGACTTCTGGTTCACCGCCTCAAGGACTCAATGGATTTGCCTTTTTAGAAAATTATTTCTTTTTTCATCAACCTTGAAAACACAATTATCTTGAATGTGATTGGCTCATGAAACTCTGCCATCATAACAGACTGAGACTTTCAGATTTTATCATTCATATGCATATCTCTCTGTGTTCTGATTGCTGCTCTGCATACTGCATCCTCTTTAATTACTCATTTAATTTGCTTCATTTAAACTTATTAATTCAATCATCTATCTATTTTCAACACTGCTTATCTTGTTCAGGGTCCCAGGGTGCATCGGGCAAAAGGCAGTTCATTTAATCAGTGTTATCTAATTATTCAGTATGCCTGATGATCCTGGGCGTTTCTCCCTGGCCTCTGGCCTGTCTTTATCAGGGTCATTCACTGTTTTATTCACTTGATGTTATGAAATCGATGTCGAGGAGATGCAAAGCGAAAGGAGCATAATTTGATATGATCTCCTGACAAACAAAGCAAGGCGAAAGGTCATGAAGAAGAATATATAATATACTGAGATTAAGCTGGCAAATGTTTAAAATGCTGTTTATAATTGAAATCAACATGCATCCACACTAGCATTTTTAGTTAACTTTCGTGAAGATCTCCATCTAAAAAGATCTCTCCTTTGGTGGCAAACAACAAAACTGTACAGCTGAACTCATATTTATGTTGTCAGTCGTATGAACGAGTATTCATTTAAAGGTTTCCTGCTAACCAGGTGAACAGTAACTCCTGAGCTGCTGCGCTGAGATGTTTGTCAAATCCATATTAGGTGATTACAAATCCGGCAAATCCACACAAATACAGGTCAATGACAACACCTACAGGGCTCTAGCTGCCACTGATGAGTCAGTTTACCCACATATTACACAGGCAGGTTTTTTAAGGTTGATTCTGCTTTTTTTTTAGACCTAATATCTTATAAATCACTGTTCTAAGCATAAACTAAAATTGCCTGAAACATTTAGACCATAATGTAATCAGATAAAACTTACAGACAATATGATCTAATTGTAAAATGAATAAATAAAATGTGAAATTTTGTGATATTTACAGTGTTTGGGTGGTGGCAGGTCAAACATTTCTAACGCGTTGGCTACATTGAACAACATATGTGCACCGTTCGCAGAGCGGCAGGTTCAACACTACACTCCCATTATAATAAATGTAACTGGCTACACCAGGTGGGTATGCGCCACGGAGATCCGTTCTACAAACGTAAAAATAGACCAGTCTTTTTTAAAATATTTTTTATGCAAGGTTTTACACAGAAATGGGTCATAAAGTGTCTATTTTTTAAATTAAACTACCTGTATACAGGAAATCACTGTAGCTTATTGGCAGTTTGGTTTTGAGAGTTTCTATTATTCTGCATTTATTTTGCAAGTACCAGCTGGCGGTTGCTTAGTAACTTTATCCCTTATACAGCCTACTGTAGTCTGTAGATATTAACTTATCCATATTACACAAACTCTGTGAAAAAGATGAAGTTTCACAGCACTGTGCTGGGTCCAAAAACTGAAGACACAATCCCACACAATCCCAAAATGAATGATGGTCCACATACGTTACGTGTTCAATGTAGCCAAGGCGTTAGGTGGGTGGGGTCCTTCTGGGGGAATTTGAACTCATGACCTTGTTATTTCTACAAACCTGGGCCCTGAACACCTGTAGGATGTGATCATCTATACTGACATTTAAAATGAGTCACCACAAATTGAGTTACTGTCAACAGAAAGTTGTGTTTTTAACTTTACTGCTACACAGCCCCGACTGTGCCTGAGAAGGCTTCTGTTGTTGTTTCCCAAGAGCTCCTTTCTCTCTGTCTATCCACTCTGGAGACTGTTTTCAAAAAGCTTTGGTGAGAAAAACACCAGCTTAATGTGGACAGAAAGCCTAAATGGACAGAAAAACATCTGTTTTCAAATTGACTCTGCTAGTTTAAGTAAGTAAAATTTCCAAAACATTTCCAAGAAGTTTTTGGAAAGAACTATGTTGCACAAAGTTGAACACTGTTGAATAGCTTGGTTTTATTTCAACAACATTCACATTTTCCCCCTAATTAGTTCCAAGATACATAGTAATTTACAGCAAACTTCTTGGAAATTATTAGGACATTGTTTTGAAATGATGTACTCGTAAAATAAAGCCTCACCCAATGGGACAGCTGCAGTTGCTGCAATGAGCTAGACTGAGGAGGTGAGTCCAGGAGAAGCCGCTGTGCTAAATCACAGAATTTCACACTTCCACTATGGTGAAGCACAAGGTGGGGAATCTGAGGCGCTAGTTGCCGCAAAAACCATTGGCAGTGATTTTTGCTTTTGATTCTCAGTGCAAAGAAACTAAAACTAAAAATAAGGAGAGAAATGACTTACCATTTGGTGTGAGAAATCTGTTCCACAGCTCTATGTGAAGGTATGGATAAATGGGAGAGAGCAGGAACATGACAGTACAGTAGACTTCACACAGGGTTGTACTCCTGCCTCATTATGTACCTCAGTGGTGTGCAGCGTGTGCCAGTATGCTGATTGGTAGGTTGATTATTTTGGGACATGGGCAAAACATGCCTGCTAGCTGACACTGTGCAGGCCATGTGTGTGAGCTTTAACCACTGGCTGGAGGTGCAGAGGTCCTCGCTTCCCTCTCACTGTGCCAGCTGCTGCACCTGTCCATTTAATTGGCTCAGGACAAGTTAAAGCTCATTTACAACAGTCTTTTAACTGTGACAGCACAAGTACAGAGCTGGAGTCAGGACATGTTTAGCCTAGCTTAGCATAAAGACTAGAAGCAGGGGTAAACAGCTAGCCTGGCTCTGTCTAAAAGTTCAAAAATACACCTACAAAGCTCCCTAATTAACACAATGTATCTTATTTGTTTAACCTATACATTAATGAAAATTTAAAAGTGACAGTTTGTGGTTTTAGGGGTAGTAATGTGCTGGAACTATAGCCTGGAAACCAGACGAATCTGCGAGCTCATTTATTTGCCCTGGCACATGCGTCTGGTCCCCCTCCCATTCAGACAGATTTCCACCCCACCTGGCACGGGTAGGGCCAATCACAACTGTTTATCTAATATGGGGTGGGTTTGACACGATGACTGTACAAAGGAGCGCCATTGAGGTATTTTCACAAACAACCAAGATGGCTGCTGCTGATGTGGAACGTTCTGAATCCGCTATCGCGTCAGTGCTAAACGAACTGCACGGTATATTTTCTCTAAAAGAAGAACAAACTTCTGTTACACATTTCGTTGCTCTGATTGGTTGTAGGTCTTTACAATTGCATTCAGAGGCATTTTGGTCTGCGCACATTGACAAGGCCCCTTGGAAATCGAAAATGAACTGAAAGGTTCCAGACTACTTTGCATTTGCCAATTTGTCCAGCGATGTCAGGCTACTGGAACTATAGAGAACCTAAGTGAAACTTAGTGGAGAAACTAATATTCTCCACCCATACTTCAGAACTAATGACCTTCTCATGGTTTATCAAGGCCCCTGGGAGACACATCTTCATCTTCTCCACAGTTCACTCTGCAGCTGCTAACAGGTTTCATGAATGTAATATTAGAATCATATTTAATTACTAATTGTAGTGTAAATACTTTAGCTCATAAATAATATCATAAATATTGTTTATTATGTGCATGATTATATCACAAAACTATTTAAATGTTTACCTTAACAACAACAGGAACAGAGGAAAATGGTCATTGTCAGATGAAAGCCATGTATCTCCAAAATGTCAGCTTTCCAGAAATGAATAGGGCCTTTGGTGACCCTCCATTTTTTAGATAATCCATTGTTGTGTGCTGATAATTCACTCAACTCACAAAAAAGCATGGGATCCTTTAACCTGTTTGACCGCCAGGCTTGGAGATACATGGTTTTCAGAGGACAGTGGCAAAATACATTTCAACACTAGACCTTTGCATGTGGCTGTGCTTTAAATATACCAAACATGCTGTATTGTGTGGGTGTGAACCTGGCTTCTTTTGATTCATCTTGACCAGTGATTCATCTTTGACACTCTCTGCTCTTGATGGAGACAAGAATGGAATAACAATTAACCTCACCTGACATCAGATCCTGTACCACAATATTGCCATTCTCTGCCAGACTGTAATGAACATTCTCAGGTCTAACATCCTGGCGGATAAAGTGCCCATGACCAGATTTTGCATCTGCTAATATGTTTTGTAGGAAATGTAATGATGCAAAACGTTCATTGTCAAGGTTTTTCATTTGATTTCACTATCCAACTCTTGGTGGCTCAAGCATGATTCAGGTTTGTATGGTTAGATAAAGCTTCTTGGTTAGGGTTAGGGAAATATCTTAGTCTTGGTTATTAAATATGCAAAACTCATGATGACTTAAAGCATGAGACAGGAAACAAACTATGGGCTTGGGTATCAAAGCCATGTGCTTTGTATCCCAGACCACCAACCTGAATCTAGTGTGAATGTAATCAAAACATATTAGATGATGAAAAACAGGTGTCCACAGGCTTTATAATGAAAGACACTACAATACCTTTACAGACAATGGTTAACAACCTCTTTGTTATTACTTAATTATTAAATACATTATAGTATTATCTGAAGTTGTATGTTCTAAGTGTATGCTTTTCAGCCTATAAAAGCATACATACTGCACATCTTCAACTTTAAAATACAAGGACATCATTCCAGACAGGATATAAATTAAAGGAGGACCAGCGAGGTCGTTGAAAAACTACTAACTAAAATATTTTAGAGCTCCCCCTAAACTTCTCAGATGAGGCTTTCTGGGGAGCTCATGTCTCTTTCAGGGGAGCCGAGCGTCCCGTAGCTCCCCTGTATTTCCAATCCTGGTTGCATGGAGACTTCCCCTGGGAAGGACAACCTGTTGTAGAAGCTACAGATAGCTTAATCTAACTCAAACTACTACTATTAATATGTCTCAAGGATTTTAAATAGCCGGCCAATTTGTTTTGAAATGCTTCAAAAACAGGAGGATATCTTAAAAATGTACATTTGAGTAAATAATATTTGCTATTTATAGATATGAGTTTACAATTAATTACAACTCTTCCTTTGCACTCTGTATAGCAGAGTGTGCAGCCATGTTTGGTCTATGGTGTTCTTTCGGTAACACTCGATGACTTCTTGCTTCTTCACAGAATGTTTTGTTTATATGACTCCTGGTGTTTCGGAGAAAACTGCTACAGATATTCAGGACTCTATTCATTTTGAAAGGCCAAGGGAACTCCATCACTTGACCGTCCAATGGTGTAACTTCATCACTCAGTGACCTGTGGTGTAATAATACAAAAAAAAATGCACTTAATGAAACAAGCAGTTCTTTTAAGGTTCCATTATAAGTCTTATTATAAGTTTCAGATAAAAATCATAAAATCATATACAGTCAATGTAAGTCACACCTATGACATGAACTGTAACAGGTTGTGTTTGGTTATACCATACAGTGTAATGGAATGAACAGGAGTGAATCCATAACCTTGACATTAGCTCTGTATTTAGACAGACGCTCCTCTACCTCCAGCTGCTGCTGCACAGTCTCTCATATAATTACATGCTCCTAACACTAACTGCATTTTGTTTAAAAGATACTGAACTAGTGATTTATTGTGAAAATCCATGATGATAACTGTAATTTGTAAGATCTGGAGATTGTATAACATGTTCATCAGAGTGACGGTTGATGCCTAACAAATCCACTGAAACAAATAAATGTGTAAAGTGTTCCCAGAAGAAGAGTTAATCCACTAGGAACTAAATTCATTTTGGAAAAAGTGTTAAAATCAGCAACACACATGACTAAATAAATTTGATACTACTACAATATGCATGCATTATGAGTACTTGTCACTGGGCAATAACAACGGAGCATGATTATGGTTTTAATAAGAAGCCTGCACTGTGGGGTCCAATTAATAATCTCTCTCTCTCTCTCTCTCTCACACACACACACACACACACACATGCACACCCACCCACCCACAGACAAATAAAGCCAGTTTCCAGCTGCAGTTTAACCCCTGGGGCTGGTACCTCCTACAGAGCTGTACATGGCAGCAAAATATTTAACAACATGACCTCCTGTGGGCTCTTCACTGAAAACCTTATGACCCTCTTGTTCTGTTTTCTCACTTTCTATTCACTTCACACCATTTCTCTTATTGCTTCTTTCTTTATTTTTAAATGAATGAACTCCCTGCTCTATTCCAGCTACATCCTACTTCACATTCTGCTCAACACACTACCACTGCCCAGTCCAACCACACACTGACTGGCTCCAATGCAGCAGCTGGGGGGCTTAGTGCCTTGCTTAAGGGCACCTTGACACTAGTTGATGAGCTGAGAGTCGTTTACTTTCTCCACTATGCGAGGTTACAGCAACAAAGGCTGAATTCAGAATGAAACCTTCAATCAAGTGTGGTAGTAGCAGAATGAATGTAAAAATCACACATTCCTTGCCCTGGGAGATGTGTAGATGCTCTGTGGAATTTGTTCTCCCACCAGCACAAGGGGCCATGCTGAGCAATAAAGAAGGAAAACAAAGAAAGCCCTCATTCACTATGCATCAGGTGAACTGACTTCTAGGAGGTAGAGAGAGATCTCTATCTCTGTCTGAAGATATGGTCTGTCTTGGTTAGACTAGTACTGACTGGCAATCGGAGGCCTTTTCATTTTGTGTCTTAGAAGAACACACACACTCAATGACATTTGGCTTTTGGGAATATACAATGGACAACCAGTTGAATATTGGAAACACATCTAATGTTAACCTTAACAAGATTAAGAGTCTGCAGCCATGCTTGTGTCTGTGTGAGGTTGTACTTAGGCACAGCTGTCCTTTGAGCTAAATGCTCAAACACCAGCATGCTAACATGCTCACAATGACAATGCTAACACGATTGTGTTTAGTAGGTATAGTGTTTACCATGTTCACCATCTAAGTTTGCATGTTAGAAGCTAAGCTAACATTTGATACTCAGCACTAAACACAAAGTACAACTGAGACTGATGGGAATGTCATTAGTTTTGCAGGTATTTGGTTATAGACCAAAGTTTTGGACTAATTAAAATTTTGACCTGCTGGTGGCGCTAGAGGAAAAGTCAGGTGATCACCAAAGTCATCACAAGTCATCCTCTGGGGACTATGGATGTCTGTACAAAACTTCAATCCATCCATAGTTGTTGAGATATTTTAGTCTGGACCAAAGTCATGAACCAACTGATTGACCGCTAGCTCTAGGCATGCTAGCATAACTTAAAAATAATTCAATTTTATTACAACGTGGGCCTTATTTTTGTAGTCATGCTAGTGGCATGGCTCTAGTGATGGCAGTGTCAGTCTGTCAGTTGTTCGGTCCACCACTTTGGTCCAGGCTGAAATATCTCAACAACTATTGGATGGATCGTCATGAAAGTTTGAATAGACATTCATGGTCCTCAGAGGATGGAAGAAAATGGATTTCAATACCATTTCCTTCATTTCTACATGCTTTTATCATATTCCCAGCTACTTAAGAGCAACACATTATGATTAAGATGGCTATCATGCTAAGTTTAATCATTCTGCCAGAAAAGTGGTAAATATACATCAGAAAAGCTGTTCCATTTGCAGCTTCAATCACAACATATAAGAAATGTATCAAAATATGAAATATATGTATAATTTTTATTATAAGGAGTACATTATAATTATACCTTCTCACTGTAACTTAAAATGAATGCCTTATTCTACTCACTTTCTTAAAAAAAAAAAAAAAAAAAAAATTGTATAGCCACCATCTCATTGTCTTAAATGTAATGGCTTATATACAGTAGTAACATAATCTTTCTTACTGTCATGTATCCATACTTAAGTTTTACATTTTAGGATGGTAAAACACAACAATTAATCAATGACACAGAGATCAATTTATCAAACTTGCTGTTGTTGGTGATGCTTCATTTTTTTTTTCTGCAAAACTCTACCAGTAACGTTACCACTCAAGTCACAAACTGTCTGCGACTCACAACGCGAGAGTGGGTCTGCTTCATTACTATATGCTGGTGTTGCATCAGCTGGGTGGAGTTGATTTGTGTCATGACGTTATCAGTTATACATTTGTTTTTCATTGTGTGAGAAAATGGATGTGTGGCGTGAGAGTGTGTGAAAAGTGTCAATTGGGTGAGTCTCACAGTCAATGCGTGAGAGTTGGCAGCCCTGTACTGAATTTGGTGATCCCCTGACTTTTCCTGTAGTGCCACCATGAGGTGTGACATTTGTGGTTCAGACTGAAATATCTTCACAACTATTGGATGGAATGTCATGAAAATTTGTCCACACGCTCATGGTCCCTAGAGGATATATTCTTATGACTTTGGTTATCCTCTTACTTTTCATATAGTGAAATATCTCAAAATCTATTTGATGGATTGGCACCAAATTTTGTACAGACATTCATGGTTCCTGAACGATGTATTCTAATTACTTTGGTGATCCCCTTCACCAGCAGGTTGATATAGTTTGTTCAGAGTGAAATGTCTGGAGAACTATGGGATGGTTGCCATTGTATTTGGTGCAGACATTCATGTTTCACACAGAATGAATCCTCTGACTTTTTCTCTTGCGTCACCAAGAGGTTGACATTTTTGATTGTAATAAAAATATCTTAACAACTATTGAATGGAAATTTGGTACAGGCATTTATGGTCTCCAGAGGATGAATTGTAAAAATGATTATTCCCTGACTTTTCATCTACCGGATCAAAATTTCAGTCTGTTAAATTTCAAAACTAATGACATTCCCATCAGCCTTACCTGGCTTTGTGTTTAGTAGTAATTAGCAAATGTTAGCATGCTAACACGCTAAACTACAGTGCTCATCAATATGCAAGCATGATTGTAGCATTTAGCTCAAATCACCACTGTACCTAAGTACAGCCTCACAGAGGCCTGTAGACTCTCAGGAGTCCTTCATGCAACTTTTATGGATAAAAAGTGTTTTTGTACAGTTTGGTCCAGCAGGCTTAGTCCAGTTGTACTATTTGGTCATTTCAGATACATTTTTATTATAAAAGGTCTTATTTTTAGCATACAGTAAATGTTACAAAAAATGTGTGCATAGATGCAGAGACAGCAAACCACATAAAACAGCATAATGGTGAACTATGTCATACACTGTTCATGGTAAAAGACCCTCCTCTTCCTCTCCATCTGTACGCCCTCATATCCCATCAGTGCTTGTTATTAATTCAACTGCTTCCCGTAGTTGTGTGCTTTCTCTCCACTCTCTCTCTCTCTCCCCCCTTCTGTTGCTTTCTGCAGGTATTTCTGCCTCCGGAGCTGTGGAGTCTGGATCTGTGGGTGCAGCCACCTGCTGCCCCCGTGTTCCTGCTCTGCACCCGCTGCTGCTATTGCTGTTGTTGCTCTTGTTATTAGTATTGCTATTATAATGTTGCTCTTAGTGTTGTTTCTGTTGGTGTTAACACCAATGCCATTACCATATCTATTGCCTTACATCCCTATGTGGAACTGTATTGTGCTGCTGTATGTTCTCTTTCCTCCTGCTCTCTCTCTCCCGCTCCCCCCCTCCCCCTTCAACCCAACCGGTCGAGGCAGATGACCGCCCACCTTGAGCCCGGTTCTGCTCGAGGTTTCTACCTGTTAAAAGGGAGTTTTCCTTGCCACTGTCGCATAGTGCTTGCTCATGGTGGGAACTGTTGGGTCTCTGTAAATATAAAGAGTCGGTCTAGACTTGCTCTATTCGAAAAAGTGCCCTGAGATAACTTTGTTATGATATGGCGCTATATAAATAAAACTGAATTGAATTGAATGGTATTTTATTAAGCAAATATGTCAACTGTGACCATTTTCTTTCATTCTCTCTCTCTCTCTCTCTCTCTCTCTCACACAGACACACACACACACACACACACACACACACACAAAACCCACATTTTATGTTGCCCTGTTTCATTTAGTAATGCTTTATTTTATGGGTCCATAATTTCACCTGGCTAAAAATAGTACAGTCTAATATAACAGTCCTGCAACTGATCCTACCTTCATGAAAGTTAATAAGTTTTAGAGTGGTGTTGAATCAAATGTATTTGTGGTGGTGTTAAATTGTACTGCATTATACTGACAGGTGTTTTTATTGTTTTTTCCATCCCATTTATATCAATGAGGGTAGGCAAAATACCTCTATCTCTTTCTATATATAATGCAATACAGCTCAACAGCGCCACCAACTGCAGCTGCCAAAATGATCATAAAGTCAAAAACTGAACATTTTAATCTTTATTAAGGATTTATTAAAGGACTGTTGTACTGGACCATTAGTTTTTGCTAGGTGTACCTAAAATCTATCAGCTGAGTCTATGTTGAATAGAATGCTTGCCTGTAGATATACAGCATTTCACACGTTTTTATGTTCAGCTTACCTGCTGTGCACTAACTAAAAAGACTCTAGGTTACAGCAGCAATTCATCTGAATTAATAAGAAGTGTACCACGTTTATACTGACCACGTTATTTGTTGAGATCTGAGAATGCGAATGTTACATCCGTAACACACTTCTGTGGTCAAATATTCTAAACTCAGGGTTCACTTGCTAGCTTTTTGTAGAGCTTTTGACCCTATCCCACAGGCTTTTCCAGCACATGAAACTTTGGTCATGTGATATCAAGCGTTCGTATGTGGGGGGAGATCATAAACCCCACGTTCAGTGAAAGCTAGTAATTCAACCTTGAGTTTAACATATTAGACCACAAACAAGACCAACATTGTAATTAATGGGAATTATTCTTTACATTCTGACTCCCTCAAACACACATCCAACTAAATATCAGAAACAGAATCATTTCCTGTTTCTTTCTTTGGTGCTAATGTCATTAACTGCCTCTACTTTCTATCCAGATTGAATCTGTTGGCTTGCTCCCACCACAAGAGGATGAGGTTAAGACATAAAAATCTAACATGTTTGAAAGAATTGTGATAGTCCTCATGGATCAGGAGGCAGGAGATGAAAGTTCTGTTCCCTGACTCATCACAGGACCATCTTGATGACTGACACTCTCCAATCTAAATAATGAGTCATGGTGCCAAATAGTGGCTTTAGGTAAGCCAATCCCAGCTATACATAGAGACCAGGGAACAAAATACAGTAAGGGTTGCATACTTTCTGAATCACTGACTGTCCCCAATTTACATCACAAAATAAATGACAGTATTCAATCTAATGTGTAAAGAAAGAAGTATGCTTCAGTGCTGCCCAGATGACTGTTGAAAAGCTTTTTACTTCTGTTTGTACTTTTAATTCCATCCATGCCAATAGATGTGAGGAAGGGGATGAATGTGCATGAGGGAGTTGTCCGTTTTGGCTGGCCTGGGATGGATATATTGAAGGCGAGGAGGAGGAGACTCAGTGTGGGGATTTGTCTCAGGAGTTGAGTCACCCAAGCCAATTACGGGCCCCCAAAAGAGTCAACAGATTTAAATGGAGCTGAGATGATCGTTAAGATTGTTGTGAATGTAGGTGCATTATGTCTGAGATGACCAGTGAGCAAGGACATGAATGGTTTGTTCTGAGATACCCAGTCTGGCTGCTGTGGAAGCTGCGCTGATATGGAAAGAATGGTTGGAATAGTGTTCTGAAGATATGCGGACTTGGTGAAAATGCTTGTGAAACCGGAATCGAGTGGCCATTCTTCCTGTTTCAGTGAGTGGGCCTTGAAGTGAAGCTGTGGCGGCATACCTGGAACTGATGTATTTGGTCAGTGGCTCGTATGGGCTTAGGTCAGAGTCTAGATGGAAATTGGATGCAGAGGCTGAGAAAGTCGGAAGTAAGTGACAAGTGTTGAGTTGCGAGAGAGTTGGTTCCTGTTTTTGCAAGTCTTTGATTACATGGAAACTTGGGAATGGGAGGTAGAGGGACAATGGCGGCTGGTAACTAGTTTGTTAAAAAAGCTGATTCCTGATAAGTAGGTCTGGATGGTGGTCTGAATGCTTCAGAAATAGCATGGTTTGAGAAGAATCACTTTTAAACAGATCATTGCCTGAATCGGATGGATTAATCTGCAGTTCGGGATTCATGGTGAGTTGATTCTTTGGTGTAATCGAATGTAGCATTAGTCTAACTTTTTAGATTGATGCAAGTGTGCAATTAAGCGTGAAGCATGGTCAGTCTCCAAGAAAATGGAGACAAACAGGATGGGTTGACCAGGTATAAGTAGGCTTGACAGGTAATTAGAGATGTGTTTGAGGCGTGGCCCTGCTCCCGAGCCTAAGTTAACTAACTTAAAAACACAGAATGATTGCTTGTTAATGTGTGGATTTAGCATTGTAACAAGAACGTTAATGAATGCACACAATTATTATGGTAATACGGCAGCATGCTAGAAGCTGATGAGGTTGAAAGGAACTCAGTGTTTAGAGCTATACTGTCCTGTCATCAACTGAAGTATTGTGTAAATGTAAATTATTGTAAGACTTTTTAAAAAGGCGCCAGCAAAAAGTCAGGGGATCACCAAAGTCATTAGAATTTATGCCCTGGGGACCACGAATGTCTGTACAATATTCATTGCAATCCATTTGATAGTTCTGTCTGTCTACAACGTTAGACCGACAGACTGACACTGCTATTTCTCAAGTCATGCTGCTTGCGTAGCTACTTATTTTCTAGTTAGGTCTTATTTTTTAGTGTTTATCACAGGGTGTGGATTATGGTGAAGACTATTTTTACAATTGATTTTTGTGAGAATATAAATTATCTTCTGTACATTCTGCTGTACATTGTGGAGAGCAAAGTGCTTTCCAGGAATCCAGAAATAACCTGAACTCTAAGTGTGGAATAATTCAAAGTCCTAACATAGCAGTTTTTACACTTTAGATGAGAAGAGCCAGGTGTATCATCAGTAGCTGTGTTCACATATTCTACAACTGCCAGGTAAAACATCTGGTAGAACAGATGGTAGTCACGATGATGCAAAGAGTGTAGCTGTACCCCCAATAACACACTGTACACACACTGCTTACAACTACTTGAACCATGAACAAATCTTCACTTCTCTGCACTGAGAATATTCAAACATTGTAACATGGAAACACTCTGCAGCATTTACACACACACACATGCGCGCGCGTGCGCGCACACACACACACACTCACACACATACTCACAGACCTAATGATGAATACTGCAGCCTCTCCATTAATTCTTATTCCCACCTCGTGTCTTTTCAGGTTTCATGCTTTGTCAAGCCCAATGAAACACAGAGACAGAAGCGTTGTCATCAGTTGTCATCATTATCTTATAAGCCTGTACTGTACAAACTGACACAAAACGTCATACAACCCCCACTCCTACTCTGTCTCTCTACGCCTGTCTCTCCCATCTCTTTAATTTACTCTTCTTGGCCTCTAGTTTTCTGGAGTCTGTCTGCTCAGTTCACTTTTTCTTCTCTTTATCTGTCTAACTCTGTTTAGCTCTATCTGTTCATTTAGCTCCTTCTCTCAGTGGCAAACAGCAAATGTGATATATTTAATCACTGTGATGTTGACAACATACTGCTAACCTGCTATTTGAAATGAGTTTCTCCACATTACTTTTGACATGGTTCTACGGCTGGGAGGTGTGAGTGAAAGCACTGTCACCTGAGATTCAACAGAATTTAAATTAATGACTATATACAAATATTAATACACAGCACATAATCCTAAAAGTCCTTTTCACTTATCATAATGTTGAGTCAGGTGTCCATTCAGTTGTCTGCTACATTGTGTGTAGTTCACCTCTTTGTGTAGTTCTAGTCTGAGGTATGCTTTAGATCAGCGTTAGTGCTGAGGAATCCAAGCTTGAACTTTTTAGCAAGTTTTCACCTAATTCTTCATTTAAAAAACATTTTTTAGCTGCTATTACAGTTTTTTACAATTGCTTAAGCACAATTTTGAAAACAGAGCTCATATTGTCAAAACACTACACACAATTCACACAAGCACACACACAAGTAGCAGAACACCTCAGATCTTTTGCAAAATGAAACACTTCATTTAAAACTATACAATCATTTAAAAAGCTAATTTTGTCACCTTGTCACACATGGTTCATACGATCTGATTCAGTTTGAACCAGTTACACACTGCTGAGCTAGATCTAAAACACTTAACATTTCTGCTTTTCTAATGATATAGTCTGGGTTAGATTTTTTCAGCGATATTGTTAAAGTACATGAATATACTGACTAAACACAACACACAAGACCAGTACTGCACAGACTATTAATTCTATTTCTCTCCACATTGTAAAATCAGTCAATGCATCCATGCATTTCCAAAGGCTGCATTTTGCACTGAAAATCAGAACAAGAACATATTCTAAGTAGGGTATAGTACATAAACACAGCAAAAACATTTGTGGAGACAAAAAAAAAAGCATACATTTTGTAAAAAACCTAAGCATCATCTCTTTGCCTAGCTGGATCTGGCCATTGCACTTCATCCACATCACAGGCTATGTCCTCCCTTGTAAGACAGTGAGGGAAGAACCTTCTTGAACAGTGAATCCATCCTTGTACACAGACCCTGCATCAGTTTGGTCACAGGCCTCCTCCATGGCTTGAATGAAGGGTATCCTGACATGGAGATTGTAAACCTTCCACCACCATGCTGAATGAGGTTACAATAAGGATTTTTTTCAAAATTGTGGATGCTGATGAAACCAGTTTTGGACCAGAGCAGATTGGTGGAAAGATACATTGTCCCAGATGACAATGTCTCCCTCTTCCTCTTACTGCAATGTTGCCCTCCATTTTTGTTGAAGACAGGTTTTTATAGTGCTTACTCCTGATTGGTGAGCTTACAATTACGCACCTAAGTGTCTGTACACCTGACAGCTGTGTTTGATCAATTGGTTATAGGTGTGGTATTTTCAATGGCAGTGCCTTGAAATGACAAACAAGTGACATCATGTTAGATTTCTGTGTCTAATGTAGATAAGTGTGTGTAGTGTTTTGCAAAAAGTGTGAGGCTGAGAATGTGCTTATAGTTGTGTAGATCTGGGCCGAGGTTTTGCCCCTTGAGTGTCAGGTTTCACTAACTGTGTGTTATTTTTAATTTTAGTGTGTAAGTAATCATAAAAAACTAAAGTAACTGAAGATATTTTTCTTGCCGCTGATTATGGTGTATTTATTTAAGTAACATTACATTTACTCAAGTATTTCACTTGTACTTTACTTGAGTGTTTTCATTTTGTGCTACTTTATACACATGATCAGTTTAAAAAACATAGTGTATTGTTAAAGATTAAACCCAACCTTTTTGGCTTGTGACCTTGTACTACGTTTTCATATTTCAGTTAATTTCAGCTAAAGGGACGTTTTCCATCAGATGTTTTCATTTAAATAACAGTTTGAGGCAAAAAGAGTCAAAGTATCCAATATTTAAAAAAAGCAAAGATTATAGTTAAAAAGTAAAACATAAAAAAAATAAAAAATACAAATTTGTGTAGTAAAACTTTTTTCTTCTTTCCTCCCATATTAATCATCTCACAACCTCTCAAATTTATCTTGTGACTCTTTGGAGGGGGCCGACCCCTAGGTTGGGAGCCACTGGACTGAACTACCTAACCATATATAAAGTAGTTAAAACTAGCTATAACAGTAAAATGCTACTTAATGCATCAGTTTTAGCAAATAACGTAATATAGGCTACAACAATATATCAGTGGCCTATTTTTGCATTGATACTTAAATACATACATTTTGCTGATACAGGTGCTGGTACTACTGCTATATGTGAAAAAAAATTGTACAAAGTTCTTTGTGACGGAGGGAGCTGTGTGGAGTCTGATAAATTGACTCAAGTGATGTCACTTGAGTCAGCGTCAGTTGGGGCTGAAGTGTCATGATCCACCATGGACTGTGTGTGTTCGGTGTCTGTGTTTCCTGTTTTATTTTGAAATTCTTACCTGTCTTGTCTGTTCAGTTCCTGCCCTCGTGTCTGATTATCCACACCTGCTTCCCATTTGCTCAGCTGCCCCTGATTCCCTCGTTTGCCAGTCCCCTTTCTTTGTTCTGTTGTCGGTTCGTTGTCTCTCCTTGTCGTGTTCCTGGTGTTTCCCGAGTTCTGTAAGTTTTTGCTGCTTTAATAAATCATCTCGCTGCACTCAGCCTACCTTTGTCTGCGTTTGGGTCCTTTCCCCTGCCGCCTAGTTGGCAAAACCATAACATGAAGATGACTACAAGTTTGTTAATGAAAATTAGAGGGTGTTGAGTTGGAAGTGAGCTTACCAGACCTCTGTAACTTGTTCCTCATCTCTGCTTGAGGCTATAGGTTCCAGGCTGCATTAGCTGCTACTAGCATAACACATGCGAATCTCTGAGTTGTATTGTGGTTAAGGTAGGCACCAGGTTTTCACAAAGAATTTTCTAGAGCAAAAAGGACTATCTCTTGTTCCGCTGCATCGATTTTGATCATATTTAAACTGCTGTCCTCCTTAGGGTAGGATCTTGTATCAATTTAATGTACTTCATGTTTTTCATGCTAATCTGTTATTGGCCAAAACACGTAAAATGATTCTCCAACAGAGGACGTCCTCCCTAACCAATCAACAACCAGAATACAATGTTGACATTGCGTTGGTCCAATGATGATTTCAAAACGGCAGTAGCTAGCTACTTGTGGTAGCCAACCATGGTCTTATTATACATCCATGTAGCCAACATAACACTTAGCTTGTTGTAGTAGCCCTGAAGGACTGTTAAGCGAATGGATATGGATTTGGACTTGGGGGGGCAGGGCAGTGGCAGGATGCAGCAGAGGAGTGCTGCATGGCATGGAGGATGTTCAGGCGAGTCAAAGATCACAGCTGAGATTTATAAGGGTGTATACAGGGTGCAAAACTCACTTTTGTCCACTGGCCAAATGGCTAGTGAATGTTCAGATTTTACCAACCAACAGAGATTGCCATTGTATTTTTGGCTGAGTGAAGCACATCTACCAGCCACTTGCATATTCTACCAGTATTTGGCTGGTGCTAATTTTGTGCCCTGGGCATATGGCATGAAATATAATTTCTAGTTAAATTAATTGTAATAAGTTAGCTATTTTTATTTGGGGTTAAATACCCCCCAATATTTTGAGTCACCAGCCACCACTGTATTGTACAGTGCCCAATACAAACAATCTTTAACTTTACTTTCAGACAAACTAATTTGGCAGCAGCAAATATTAAATTTTGGTTTCACTTGATTAGTCTACAACCCCGGCGTATACCACCGGTCATGTGCTTATTTTACATTAATTTGATGGCATATTCTGATGCGACACCAGCGTACGCCAGGATAGTAATCAAGTGGAGCCACTTTTGCGCTGTGAGTCAGACATTTTGTGACTAGAGTGGAAACGTTACTGGTATTGTTTTGCGATGGAACATTTTAAAAATGAAGCATCACCAACAGCAAGTATGATTGATCTCTATTGGTCATTGACATTTTAAGATGGTAAAAGACATCAATTAAGCAAAGTTTAGTGTGTGTATGTAAAATATGCAGAGAATAAGACAGCTTTTTCTGATGTATATTTACCACTTTTCTGGCAGAATGATTAAACTTAGCATGATAGCCATCTTAATCATAATGTGTTGCTTTTAATCAGCTGGGAATATGATAAAAGCATGTAGACATGCTGAAAATGGTATTCAAGTCCTTTTTTTTTTTTTCTGGTGGAGGACCCCCAGATCCCCTGCTTAGTTGGGTGTAATTGTTGAGGAATGCACATAGGAATATTGATAATTGTTTGTATGTTACCCCCTCCAACTTTAGACTGTAAAAAATGAATAAACACGCTCTGAGGCTGTACTAAGGCACAGTGGTGTTTTGAGCTTAATGCTAACACTAGCATGGAAACATGCTCACAATGGCAGTGTTGACATACTGATGTTTAGCAGGTATATTGTTTACCATGTTCACCATCTTAGTTTAGTGTGTTGCATGCTAACATTTGCTACAGTAATTAGCATTAAAAACAAAAGTACAGCTGAGGCTGATGTGAATGTCATTAGTTTTGCAGGTTTTTGGTCAAACCAAAGTATTGGACAAATAATTTCTGAAATGATGATGGTACGTGAAACGTAAAGGGATCACAAATGTTATTACAATTCATCCTGAGACCGACAGATGTTACCAACATAGAGCTTTGCCGCTAGTGTGGCTAAAAAATATGTTGCTGATTCAGTATCAGCTTTGAATTGCAACATTTCTGATTGATTTTATCTTTATAGTAATATTCAGACACCCTGTATCTAAATACACTGATGCTTACTTTAGTACAGATGCCTGTATTAGTGTTACAAATGTACTGACAAGTCATTTAGTGAAACCTAACAAGTAAAACTTAAGCACAATGCAATAGTGATGAATGAGTCCTATAAAATATGACATAATGAGATATGATACTTAAAGTTATGTTCTGGAATTTTAAATCTCTATATTAATAACATACTAGGTGTTAAGGGTTGCCATCTAGGCAGCAGGGAGAGGACCCAAGTGCAGACATGCGGGGAGGCTGAAGACGTTCAAAGATTTATTAAATACAAAATAAACTTACAAAAACTCAGGAACCCACATGCAGGGAAACACGAGATACATGACACAGAATGAACCAACACAGATAAATAGGGAACAACTAAACGAGGGAATCTGAGGCAAGTGAGTAAAGAAACAGGTGAACCTAATCAAAACTGGCGGGAACGGAACAAAGACAGGAACAAAGAACAGTCCTTCAAAACAAAACAGGAAACGGACACAACGGGATGTAACACTAGGCAGATATTTTGCAATATGAAGTCTGAAGTCAAGTTTACTAATATAGCACATTTCATACGACAGGCGTAGACTCGGTGTGCTTCAGGAAAAACAGAATCACAAATGACGACAAATTAAAAAAAACATTACACAAGAGGGTCTTGCATATATAAAATCAGAACAATAAAAGTAGGGTAAAAATATAAAAGATCTGATGACATAATCTAAATCAAAATACTGATCATAAAATAAGTAAATAAAAGTAAAGTAGTATAATAAAACCTAACTAAAAGCTTGTGCAAATAAATGCATTTTTAGTCTGCTTTTAAAAGAAGACACAATTGGGGCAGACCTAAGCTCCTGAGGAAGAGAATTCCATAAAGTAGGACCATAATGACTGAAGGCACCATAGGCAGCTTTAGAATTTATTCAAGGAATAATGAGACCTTTGCTAGATGATCTAAGGGACCTGTTCGGTGTATATTCTGTGAGCATGTCAGAAATGTAGGGCGGAGTTAGGCCAATCATGGATTTAAAAATAATTAAAAGCACTTTAAAATCAATTCTTTGTTTTACTGGGAGTCAGTGTAGCGATCTCAGAACAGGAGTGATATGTTCAGATCTTATGGTTTTTTGTTAATATTCTGGCAGCCATATTCTGGATGAGCTGGAGTTTATTTACCACTTGATTTGTCGTTCCTGCAAAAAGTGCATTGCAATAGTCAAGTCTACTAGTAATGATTGCATGAACCAGTTTTTCAGAATCCGATTGAGACAGGAAGCATCTGACCTTGGATATATTTCTAAGACGGTAGACAGTCTTAGATGTTAAATATGTGCTTCTGAAAATTAAGATCAGCATCTAAGATCACGCCCAGGTTTTTTGCATACTCACAAGGTTTAACCAGCAGGGGAGTTAATAAAGAATAAATTTGGTGCCTTAAGGCCACGGGATCTACTACAAGAATGTTTTTTTTTTTTGTTTTTTTTGTCATTTAGTTGTAAAACATTATTTGCCATCCATTGTTTGAGAGCAGCAATGAATTGGATGAGGTCATTTACAGGGTTAAGGTTGTTAGCAGAAATCTATCTATATTAAAAAAAAATTTAAAAATCAGAAGACAGTCCGATGAATTCATAATTGTGGGAGGGTCGGAGCACACAGAGGCAAGACCCGCATTGTTAGGGCTGGATAAAAGGTCAGGTAATACACAGTCCTGGAACAGGTCTTGCCGTGGTGCATATCAGAACGAGTTAAAAGCTAAAAACTGGATAAAATTGTCAGTCAATTGTTTTGTTCCCTTTCTATTACTCTGTAGAGGTTTGCATTAGTCCAGAAGTAATCAAAGTTTGATATGAAGTCATATCCTGCAGCAGAACAGAAGTTTTTCAGCCAGTGGTGTAGACTGAAAAGTCAGCTAAAACGTTCAGAGTTGGAATGGGGCCAGAGAAGAGGCAACGCCTACCCAGACTCTCAATTGCACAGGGACTCAAGGTCTGCATGTAATTTACTTGACAGTGGGATGCAGGTCGATGAGAGTTGGTTAAAGTTCAATTAAATCAGCAACTTTGCCACCAGAGAGACAGTAAGTGATGGCACCCGGGAGGGTTTAAAAACCTAATGACAGAGTCACCTACTATTAATAGTTCTGGGTTGCTGCTTACCACACAGCTGTTGTAGGTGGCTAGTCTTGGTGGAAGCTGCCGCACCCCTCCGATCAAGTTAGGTGGATGAGCATCGGTGTTGGCCGTACACAATGGGTTCTGCGAAGCAGCTCTTGTGCCCATTTATAATGAACATTTTTTGTGAATCACACAGCAAAAATTATGATTGTTCTTTTCAAATAAACCTGAGTAAATGTCATGATCCACTAAGGACTTTGTTTGGACTCTGTTTTCTGGTCTTTGTTTCCTGTTTTATTTTGTAATCCCTGGTCTTGTGTTCTTGTGTGCCCTTTACTTCCTGTCTTTGTTCATTTCCCACCAGTTTGATTAGGTTCACCTGTGTCTTGTTTCTCACCTGTGTCTTGTTTCTCACCTGTTTGTTTCCCTCGTTGGCCACTCCCCTATTTATACCGGTGCCCTTCCTTTGTTCTATTGTCGGTTCACTGTTGGTTGTCTCTCCTTGTCGCGTTCCTGGTGTTTCCCTGTGTGTCGTTCCCTGGTTTCCCCGAGTTCCTGTAAATTTTTGCTTCTTTAATAAATCATCTCGCTGCACTCAGCCTGCCTTCGTCTGCGTTTGGGTCCTTTCCCATGCTGCCTAGTTGGCAAAACCATAACAGTAAATTGTCCAACCATCAACTGAAGAATTTAATTGTGACACATTACTGACTAATTACAAATTGCAGGATGTGTTTGATATTATTGTCAGATTGCCTGTGAATTTTTCAAGTAGGTTTAAATACTATTTAATACTGTGTGTTCTGCCTGTCACTGTACACCACATTTAACTAAGTTAAAGAGTGTCAGAAAACACTGTCAAAGATGCAATGTTGAAATAATTTCACATCTTTACTCTGATATCTGCATATAAGCTGTTTAAGAGGAACTTGAAGTTCAGATTTAAAATCAGTTCTGTCATAGTCTTGGCTTTATTATTTAGGCAGAAAGCTTGAAAATTGTCTTTAATCATGAATCCCACAGTGATGGCTTTGAGTATTAAGTAACTAATGTCTTTTCATGCTTTAATTCACTAATTATCTAGAAAAGAGTTGAAAGGTAGCCTTTTATTTCTTAAGACGTCTACTTACAGAGGCAGCTGATACAATTGGTAACCAAAGCAATTATTCTAGAGGGTTAAACACTCTGGAGGCTATGATACAGTGGTGAATAACACAAATTTGCAAACTACTGGCTTAACAGAATGTTGGTGTTGGATGGTTCTGCAAACCCTCTATAACTTTCAGTGCCATTGTTTTTAAATTTTAACAAGGTATTAAAGACCTTGCATAGCCATGGTACAACCACACAGGTGAGGGGTCTAACTAGCCTGTGTGGGTGTTCAGGGCCTCTAAAAGAGTACTCCACAAATTTAGCATTGCACTCCTGTAACATTGTCAGACTCATGCTGGACAGTTTTAAAAGGCTCAAAATTGATTGTAGCAGAACCAGAGATATCATCTTTTTTATTCCACACATTCTTCGTCCTTCTCCAAACCTGGTACCTACATTACCCACAATGCAATTTAAACATTGACAGATCCAGGTGTGTTATTCTAGTAGCAGCAAATGTAGCCTCTGGCTGGTATTATGTTGTCATTATGGGACCACATGTAAAATCCCCTTAATATCTGTATTCAAATAACATTTATATATAGTACCATAATGACAAGTGCAGACAATGAAGATGTATGGAAAGATTATAAACAAAATCAATGTCACCTTTATTGTCATTGTTTTCCACTGCTGAGGAATGCAAAACAAATGTGCTGTAACATCCTTGCATATGGAGAGTACAGCTACCACAGCTTACAAGAAGCAGCAGCTGCAAATAGTTGGATAAAATTACCCTATTTTGAATTCTATTTTTACATTATACATGTTTTGCTTCAAATGACATATTAATTATGGCCAAAGATTTGTACAGCCATTCCAAAAGCTGTCTAAAAGTTGTTCTTCTCTCCTCTCCTCTCCTCTAGCTCTTGCTCTGTAACATTACGTTCTTTTCATAGCTTCTGGAAAGAGTTGTCTCAGCAACTTTACAACAGTAATCTTTTTTTTTGACTTTTTCAATCTGGAGCCGGTCACTCCACTGAAACAGCACTTACTAAATTGATAAATTATCTTCTGCTTACCATGGATTCAGATTCCACCTCAGTGCTGCCCTTTCTCAGTAAGGTTCTTGGTTCTCTGCTCTTCTCTCTTTACATTTCATCTCTTGGCCAAATTATACCACAGTCATGGAATTAATTTCCACTACTACTCTGCTGCCTTCTCCTGGCACGCAATGTCTCCAGTTAGTGGGGGCTGTATTTTTAAAACCATTGGGAATTTTGAGTTTGACTTTTGTGGGTGGCAACAAATAAACAGCCTGAACCTGGAAGCCTTTGTCTCCCCTTTGGAGAACTGTTTACCTATCTGCCAAACTTAAACACCAACATTCAGGGATGGTAGAATAACTACACCGATGATACTCAACTATGTGCCTGTAAAGGCAGATGATCACTCTCAAATTACTAAATGATTGTTAGAAAAACTGGATGTCACAATTTCCTGCTCCTAAATTCTGATAAAACTGAGATGCTGGTCATTGGCATGCTCAACACAGACACCAGTTTGCTCAAGTAACAGTAACTCTCAATAACTGTAGGATTTCTCAAAGTTTGAGCCATGAGCCAAGAATCTTGGTGTTAAGTTTGATCCTACTCTCTCTTTTGATCAGCACATTAAAGACAGCCTTTTTCCACCTACGCAACATAGCTACAATTAGGTCTTTTCTGGCCTTGGCTGATGCTGAGATCCTAATTCATGCCTTTGTTTCATCCAGACTTGATTATTGGCACAGGCCTACCACATGCTACTACTAAAAGTCTTGAAATGGTTCAGAATGCTGCAGCTAGAGTCTTAACTAAAACTAGACAATTTGACCATATTAACACCAATTTTAGCCTCCCTTCATTGGCTCCCTATTCATGTCAGATCAGTCTTTAAGGTGCTTCTGATGACTTACAAAACTGTAAATGGGCAAGCCCCTTTATACCAGTCTAATCTCCTTAAACCTTATATTCCATCCCATGCTCTCCTCTCTCAGAATACAGAGCTCCTGTGTGTCCACAGAGTTTTAAAAAAAAAAAAACAGTCAGCTGGCTGCTGGACCTTTTCCTATCGTGCCCTCTTCCTCTGGAATAATCTCCCTGTTGACAATAGACAGTGTGACTGTTGGGGCCTTTAAATCCAAACTTAAAACTCATCTTTTTGTCTTAACTTTAAGCTAGTTGCTTATTTTTGATTACCTTGTACCTGTCTCAGTCTCAATGAATCTATTAAGCCTAGTGCTGTAGTCCATGTTTGTCCTGCTGACGAGAATACTGTAAATTTTCTAAAAACCACTGCATCTTTCTAACCCTCTGTTTGTTTGACCCCACCCCATGTGTCTGTTTCTTTCTCCTGTGTGAACAGTGTGCTTGAGTTTTGCCTCTTGTGAGCCTGTGTAGTCTGTCCTCTTCCAGGTTCCATGGTGGTGAGGAGGTTGTGTGACTCGGGTCCTATCTGTTTGACAGTTGCTTAACATCCTTTCGGATCCATTCTTCATATGTTACAATCTATCTATAATTTTGTCATCATGATTGTCCATACTGTAATTTTACTATGTAGGTCTATTCTGTATATTCTGTCCATCCTGGGAGAGGGATCCCTCCTCTGTTGCCTTTCCTGAGGTTTCTTCCATATTTTTCCCTGAGGATGTTGTGGTTTTTTTTTTTTTTTTTTTGCTAAATCAGTACGTTTTGTCAAGTTGAGCAAATTGACAGTAGAAGAAATCATATAGTTTGTTCACTGTCCTCTGTAGAAAATCTTCTGTTCTATGATCACAGATGCGAGTGTCCTCGAAACAGAGTTCAGACTTCACAACCATGAATAAAAATCACATCGGGCATGTGGCCTGATCACGTGTTGGGTTGAACAAGGTTATAAGGCAGTGATGTTTAACAATGTAACAACATCTCAGCAACATCTCTCTTTTTCTTAATGTTTTTTCTTAAAGCTTGAGTGTAGTGTAAACATCCTTTTGGTTGAGCAGCATCTGCTTCACCTGTGGACAGTCAGTCCCTGAAGTGTCCATCTGTCTGCCCTTCTCTGGTTACACTGCTGTTATAGAACAGAGAATCATCTCTCACTACAGCCATATGTCCGCTATTGATTCCTTTAGTCACTCAGTCAGTTTAGGAACATTTGTTGGGCAGAAGGAGTTTCCAGTGTCAGCTGCTCACCAGTGCCAAATTACACTGATTTGACCTTAAATGGCATCAATTACTCTTTATTTCATGCAGTTAGCTTTAGCTGCTGTCAGCAAACTGAGTAGTGATGGACGAGAACGTATTGAATACCAAGACATGTGGCAGCAACATACCTGATCAGTTTTTGGCTAGGAAATGAAACAAATCATATTTTAAGATGACTATGAGAATCACCTGAATTCCTAATTCTAACATACACAAAGTAAAGAAATTTGTATTTTATTTGACACTGTACTTTGTGTGCAAAGGGTGCCCAACTGAGTTCTATTAATTTGTCACATCCTTCATGAGTCCAAATGTGACACCACATTCAGAAAATTCAATATTGCTTCCAGACTGGTTCAAGTAGACTCGTAAGTAGGCATTTTAACACTTGAATGGAGTCCTTTCAGAGCAGCAGGTGTCTGAGCACAGATCCACAAGAAGAGGAAATGAAAAAGAAGCTCCATCTAACCTCGAGGGATGAATTTGTGTTCACAAGCTAACAGACAATGACTATAAATTTAAACAAGATGTATGTAGTTCATTAAATGTTAAGGTGCCAAACATTTTACAACTTTTAAGATACAGGGATTTACATAGATTTTGAATGTTATATTTCAGGTTTAAATGTTGTTGAGGGTGATTCATTGCAAGCACCAAGTTGAAGAATGTAAATTCCTCAGTCCTTTTTTAAATATTATGTTTTAGGCGCTGGAACACAACTTCGAGCATAAAATGGTGTCTTTAATGTCATTACATGTCATTACAAAAAATATTGTGTATAGTTGCATTTAAGATTCATGAAGAATGATATACATAATGTGATTTAGGTTTGCCAAATCCAGTTACAAAAAGCATTTATTAGAATTCTGAAGATACCAAATAGAAAAGTTCATTACAGAAGAGTAATCCAACTAATGAGTGAAAACTGATGTTTTTTGGTTACTTAGTTTATAACTATGGGCTTAGAAGAGCATCAATGAGCCTTAAGTCAAAGTAACTTTTACTCATCTTTTACTTCAGTCAAACTATGTCCATGGCCTTTGAGATCAAGGTTCAGCACATAGAATGTGAATTATTTCCAAAAACACCAGAAGCAATAAATAACACAAGCCACAATTTTCAATGGCAGTTGTAACCTCATACCACCATAACAACACACAAGGAGGGGTTACAACCAAATGTTATAGCTCATTTTGCTTGTAAGGAACATGACTACTGGTATGATGATTGACAGCAAGATATGCCAACAGATTTATGCGTAAAAGTGCTTTCAGACAGCAAGTGCTTGCTGATATCCCTGGGACTGATTCCTGGATTCACCCCGGTAATCTCTTGTTCCTTGGCTGATGGCCTCACTTTCTGCCAAATGTAATGTAAATCTGGTAATTTTTTTTTTTTTTTAGATATCCTTCTAAATATAAGACAATTATGTAAAGTAGTGCAAAGCTACTGTTTTTACTTCATATAAAATGTGATTTCATCTACAGCAGAAAGAAACATATCTCTCATAAAACTTTATAACAATTGTTAAACCTGTAGGTTGAACCACTATTATGGGATATCTGTCTGCAATAGAGAGTAACAAACATGTTTTAAATGTGTTGATAATCAAGTCAGACCTTCAACCCAGACAGCATTGAAAATGGGAGTAAAGAGTCATTATTTCATTTTCCACTCGGCATCCACCAACCTCACCCACGCAAACCCACAGCCCACCGCTCCTGGCTGTCAGTCAAAAGGCCAGTGAGCATGCTCCGTAGCTGTTATTGTCCATGCTTTGACATCTATGGCAGAAAGCTTCATTGCAACGCGCTCAACACTGGTGACCTGAGACTGAGTACAAACACACAGAGAACCACACACACAGAGCCACACATCTGCCACATGCACGTGCATTCCCTTATATACTCACTCTGGTACACAGCAACACACACACATACACACACAAAGGCAGGCTGAGTGTGACACAATGAGAGGGAAATTGAATCATTCAGTAGAAACTGATGGGGATTCAGGGATTAGCAGGGATTTCTTTTCACTCTTTTAGGAGCACTGCTTGTGGAAAACTCAAACAATTGGAATGTTTAGATCCCCGCACCCACCTCAAACCAGACCATCCACACCACTGAGATCCAGTATGATTGGTGGGAGCTGCCCAGTCCAACCACACAACAGTAATTGTTGAGGGACGTGTGTAAGAGTGAGTGATTGTGATATTAACTGACATTGTGCTATGTGTTGTCATTATGAAACTCTGCTGTGACCTTAATCCAACGCTGCTAAAGGCACTTTGAAGCTTTCAGACCAACCTCTGCTTCTCTCTCTCTCTCTTCTCTCTCTTAAGGTCTCTCTCTCTCTTCCTCTCACACTGTCCATCTGTTGCCCACTTGTCAATGGGCAGTTTCAAGGTCTGCTCAGCATTTCAGAGGCTTTAAACAGCTCTATTGTAACTTAGAAAGCTGGATTTAGACACTGAGAATGAGCGAGACAGAAAGCGAGGGACAGTGAGAAAGCTTGAAAGGGAGTGTGTGTGCGAGAGAGAGAGGGAGAGAGAAATCATCCACATAATGCCTCAATGTTATTATGAAAAAAAGCCACTACAGCTCCCCTGGGTATTAAAATGACACAAAAAGACAAAAAATGAAACAAGTGGATAAACAGATTAAGATAAAGGGGAAAAAGCTTTAAACCCTTAAATGACGTACCCGAACGGAGAAAACAAGTGGCGCGGCAGGAAGATCAGCCATTCTGCAGATTAATGTCTCTCCAGGTGGGATTAAATTTTGAAGCGCCTTGTTCTATAAATGTTTTCCTGCCTGTACTGCCATGTCAGAGGACTTTACCAATTCCACATGCCTACTTTGTCTTTATCATTATAATCTGCAGAGCTCTGCAGCTTAATGCCAATCCTGTGTTTTTTAATTTGTCTTTTCTAGTACACACAAGTTTGCGGACACCCCTGTCCATATACTTTTGTGTGCTTTTTGTCTGGGGCAGTTTTTCTTGGTTTGGGCTAGGCCCCTCAGTTCCAATTGACGTGAATCCTAACGCTACAACATACAGTTATATTTTACACAATAGTGTACAGTGGGCTTGCAGTACCAAACAGTGCTAAAAGGCATACAGTCAAATGGCCAAGCGAGGATGAAACTGGAGGTGACATAGCCTTCAGACACAGACCAGAGCTGTAAACTGGTCATAGGAAAGTGACAACACACAAACACAAGACATTTGCAAGTAAAAAGAGTAATGCACAGTATACATAGACAGGAAATGCTAAAACAACCATATACATCGAGAAGTGTGACTTAAACCCAAAGTTAGCTTGTTAACCAACCTAAGTTGAGTTTGAACAAGCCCAACTCAAACTAAAAGATAGCTTGTAACCTGCTTGGGTTGAATTTGAAATGTTTGATTTAAACCCAAAGTCAGGTTGTTAACCCAGTTTGGTTAGATTAATATTTTCTGGTACCCTTGGTGAATATTACATTTTCTTCAAATTATCAAAATGGGATTTGGATATGCAAAGTTGATTGAGTTTGATTAGGATATACACTGTAGAACTGATACTACTGATACTGAACAGACATTACTATACTATAATGGTTACCTATAGAAAGACTGGAAGTGAAGTGTTGCAAGGTTGCATCAGGACAACATGTGTTGCTCAAGCTGTTCAAAACACTAGTTTTATCTTAAAAGAGAAGCAGACGTGAATTATTTGGACCTCATTCATCTTTAATGTTTTTCACTATGTGCAGAAATATAAAGACAACTTATAAGAAGAGACAAGGCCAGTTTCAATACAGCCAGAAGCTGAAAGAACTAACCATAAAGTTATTTAATTGTGGATCTCTATTCATTACATCATTTTATGCATCAATAAACCAGAAAACCAACATAAAATAACTTCATACTAGTCAAATCCACAATATAAGGATGAATGTGCACACCAGTCATTGAATTAAACTGATGGTCTTCATCACTTGATTTAACACTACACCAAACACAGAATACAAAATACTGGCTATAGCTTCAATCAAAACAGTACTGGTGTAAAATGTGCTGGGTTGAAATAAACCACAGATCAAGTAGAAGTTACAGTGCATTCAGCTTTAATTTGAAAAAAGTTTACATTCATACAAGATGAACAGTGTAGGAATTGTTGCCCATTTTCTACATAGCTCCCCAATGCAAACTACATGCAAAAAAGGCTACACTGTTCATCCAATACGGTCAGGAACACACACCAACACATTTAATTTCAAATCCAGTGTTGGAGTAGAGAGACAGATCCAGTGATAATACACACATTTTGTTCTTGAAGCAATTACTTTATTCTCATGATATAAAATATTACATCTTTATTCTTCAAATATTCCTTGTAGAATTATGACTACATTCTCAACATAATATGACTTTATTCTCAAAACATTGCAGCTTTATTTTCAAAACCTTAGATTTTATCTTTTATTTTTTAATATAATCGTGGCTCTAGTAGTTGAATGGGATCAAACCTCACACAAATTCAATAGCCAACTTAACTTCCTATATATGGGCAGAAATGTGAGTCCAAGTGCAAACATAGTGCGACTGACTAAATATAGCAATTATGGTGCAATCCTGGTGCAGCATGGCACAAACTAGAAGACAGGCTAGAGCAGGAAGAATACATTATTAGTAGGAGGAATAGAGTATCAGCAGGTGGAGTCAGGACAAGCATCAATAAAGACCACTTTGGCTCCTCTCACCCCCTTTAAATACAGCAGACAGTTTGATGGACTGCGAGGGCAGTCCAGGTCAGGTTCTCTGAGGAGAAACTGTTCTTATCCTCCTTTAGGTGCAGAGACTGAAAGCACAAATACAAAGCACAGTAGTTATTATAAAGTTGTTTGATATTTCTTCCCCCCCGTTTTTCTTCTTGAGAAGTAACTGCTGTAAGGGCTCACAATTGAATAAAAAGAGTATAAAAAACACAAATACAAAGCACCACACTATACCTCACTGAATGTACAGCACTATAAATATGATAGAGCATCCCAAATAGCATTTCAAATATGTTTTCAAAATCAGATGTTTCAAGTAAAACGTATGCTAGGCGACACTACAATTAATGGTACATGCAAATCCAGTAAATCCATGCAAATCCAGCAGAAGTGAATTATTTGGACCTCATTCATCTTTAATGTTTTTTACTATGTGCAGAAATATGAAGACAAGCTGAGTTACAATACAGCCAGAAGCTGAAAGAGCTAAACATAAAGTTATTTTGTTGTGGATCTCTATTCATTACATATTTTCTTATGCACCAGTACAGCAGAAAACCTACATAAAACAACTTCATAATAGTCACATTCACAATATAAGGATGAATGTGCATCCATATATGAGAATTAAACTGATGGACTCACCAGATTTAAACACCAAACACGACATACAAAATACTGGCTATTGGTAGGTATGAATCTTGGAGTTATCTTTGATCAGGATATGTCCTTTAACTCCCACATAAAACAAACTTCAAGAACTGCCTTTTTTCACTTACGTAACATTGCAAAAATCAGGCACATCCTATCTCAAAAAGATGCAGAAAAACTAGTCCATGCATTTGTTACGTCTAGGCTGGACTATTGCAACTCTCTATTATCAGGCTGCCCCAATAAGTCCCTTAAGACTCTCCAGCTGATTCAGAATGCTGCGGCACGTTTACTGACAAGAACCAGAAAAAGAGATCATATTTCTCCAATATTAGCTTCTCTACACTGGCTCCCTGTAAAATCTAGAATAGAATTTAAAATCCTTCTCCTCACCTTCAAAGCCCTAAATGGTCAGGCACCATCATATCTTAAAGAGCTCATAGTACCCTATTACCCCACTAGAGCACTGCGCTCCCAGAATGCAGGGTTCCTTGTGGTTCCTAGAGTATCTAAAAGTAGAATGGGAGCCAGAGCCTTCAGCTATCAAGCTCCTCTCCTGTGGAACCAGATCCCAGTTTGTGTACGGGAGGCGGACAACCTCCTCACATTTAAGAGTAGGCTTAAGACTTTCCTCTTTGATAAAGCTTATAGTAGGGCTGACTCAGGTGACCCCTGAGCCACCCCTTAGTTATGCTGCTATAGGCCTAGACTGCCGGGGGACTTCCTATGATGCACTGAGCTCCTTTCTCCTCCTCTTCCTCTCCATCTGTACGCCCTCATATCCCATCAATGCTTGTTATTAATTCAACTTCTTCCCGTAGTTGTGTGCTTTCTCTCCACTCTCTCTCTCTCTCCCCCTTCTGTTGCTTTCTGCAGGTGTTTCTGCCTCCGGAGCTGTAGGGTCTGGGTCTGTGGTTGCTGCCGCCTGCTGCCCCCGTGCTCCTGCTCTGCACCCGCTGATGCTATTGCTGTTGTTGCTCTTATTATTAGTATTGCTATTATAATGTTGCTCTTAGTGTTGTTTCTGTTGGTGTTAACATCAATTCCATTACCACATCTATTGCTTTACATCCCTATGTGGAACTGTATTGTGCTGCTGTATGTTCTTTCCTCCTGCTCTCTCTCTCCCGCTCCCCCCCTCCCCCTTCAACCCAACCGGTCGAGGCAGATGACCGCCCACCTTGAGCCTGGTTCTGCTCGAGGTTTCTACCTGTTAAAAGGGAGTTTTTCCTTGCCACTGTCGCATAGTGCTTGCTCATGGTGGGAACTGTTGGGTCTCTGTAAATATAAAGAGTCGGTCTAGACTTGCTCTATTCGAAAAAGTGCCCTGAGATAACTTTGTTATTATATGGCGCTATATAAATAAAACTGAATTGGTAGTTTCAGCAGTACTGGTGTAGAATATACTGGGTTGAAATGAAATAAACCACAGATCATCTAGAAGTTACAGTACATTTAGATTTAATTTTGATGTTAACATACATATAAGATGAACAGTGTAGGAATTAGTGCCCATTTTATACATAGTTACAGGACCAAATACGATTGAACTGGTTGAATATTACACTGTTTGACCATAAAAATCTACATTTAGGGGACTATGTTCAATCTGTTCTTCCAATATGGACGTTAAACACCCACGAACATGATTCATTTCAAATCCAAGTTAGAAGTACAGAGACAACCAATAAAAAATGTCCAAAGCTGTACTTGGACTACACCACATACTTCATATCATCCTGTTGTTAACTTTCCTGTTGACAGATAAAAGCACTGAGGAAAAATTAAACATAGCAGCCAGATGGATGAATACACTGAAGGAAATCAGTGTCAGCAGTAGCATTCCATAAAACTTACTCATTCAGAGGGTTCAAAGAAAGTAAGAATAACATTACTCTGATGAGAGCAGTATTTCCAAGCTGTGCTAGTGAGAACTATGAATGGGCCTATTGTCAAACTCCAAAGACGATGACATAAATACAACTTCTGTTGGTCTAGACAATGCAAATGTCTTGTTTATCTGGTTAGTAGGAAGCAGAAAGCATCCGCCACATCCATCTGGGCTTAGTTCAACTGTTGTCTCTTTCAAGGTTCAAGGTTCAAGGTACATTTATTAGTCATTCTACCACACAGAGCTGCCCAATGAAATTAAAGTTGTAGCCCCCATCACGGTACACACAGAGAACACACAAAGAAATATCCAAAATCAGAATACAATAAAAATAAAAACAATATATACAGTTTCTTATACATTATATATATATATATATATATATATATATATATATATATATATATATATATATATATATATATATATATATATATATATATATATATATATATATATAATATGGTAGTATGGTAATGTGCAAAACCAGCATTACAGAAAGTTCCATGGCATTTATTTACGGTGGAGTTTGGAGGATGAGGTGGAGTTGAGGAGTCTCACACCCTGAGAAAAGAAGCTGCTCTGTAGTCTGGTGGTAAGGTAGTGGATACTTCTGTATCGCTTGCCAGATGGAAACAGGGTAAACAGGCTGGGGTGGGTATTGTCTTTTAGTATCCTTTGGGCTCTGCGCAGACACCTCAACTCTCTGTCATCTCACTGATGCTCGGTAGATGGGTACCCATAATGTTCTGGGTGATTTTAATCACCTGCTGCTGAGCCCTCCAGTCCTGGGCCATGCACATCCCTGGCCAGTTTGTAATGTTTCCAGTCTGGATGTTTTCTATTGCTCCTCTGTAAAAGTTAATAGGAGCTTGGCATGGGAATTTTGCCTTCTTAAGTTTCCTTAAGAAATACAGTCGTTTCTGAGTTTTTTTATTAGATGTGTAATGTCCATGACAGGTTCTCTGTGATGCTGATTCCCAGGAACCTAAAACTGTTCACTTGCTCCACCTCAGCTTCACTGATGTAGACAGGGGTGTGTGTCTTTGCCTCCTTTTTCTTAAAATCAACGATCACCTCCTTGGTTTTGCTGACATTGAGCAGTAGGCTGTTCTCTGTGCACCACTCTGCAAGATTGTTGATTCCCTTTCGATATGAATTTATATTTACAATACTAAATCATATACTGTATATTCTTTCCATGTTAACATGTTATCCATTTGCTGGACTGGAACTTGGCATGAAATCATTTGACTTTGAAGAAATTTAGACAGTTACTGACAGTAGTAGGTTTGCCTACAATTATGGCTGGCAGGGAGTTGTGACAACCCCTGACACAGGATATTTTATATCATCAAACAGTGTTGGAAGTATTTGCTTTTTCAACTTAAAGCAAGACCGTTTTGTTGAATGTTACCCAGCAGTAGCATAACTACAGCTTAGAACACTAGCTAATTCAGCTAGCTATCTAACTTAGCTAGCTAATTCTGTATTGCCTAACATTAGAAACTGTAAGCTAGGAGCAACAAGTATGCAAGCATGCAAGAGCATTAGTGTGTTATCCTATATTCACAACACACCAAATTCATTTAGGTAGAATATGTGAGGGAAATCCAAACATCAAAAACATAGTTTGACTTAAGTGAATGTCCAATTATTAGCTATTTTTGGAAGCATTAACTACATCTCATGGTCTTCAACAGCAAATGGAGTTTTCTCAGAAGTATCGAAGTATCAAACTTCTGTCATTTGACGTAGGCCTATGTATAATCAAGAATGCAATGTGGATTCAATAGTATGTAACATCATGTATCGTAATCAGTTTCACTGTAAATTATGTTGGTGCATTGCATAGCCTCATGTATACCTTTGTGTACACCTAAATTAATGCAGGTATAATGTAAATTATTTTATTTTCTTGATAATGTTGTCAGCATGTCAGTTGTGTTGCAAAGCCTTCTATATCAAGTTGACCATCAGTATTCTTTGTCAGCATCCTGCCTGCTTTTTATCAAATATTTACACCACAGTGGTGATATTGTGTCACAGTACTTCAGTGATAACAGCCCACTGCCTGATGCATGGGGAGGAGCAGAGGTGGCAGAGGAAGAGGTGCCAGCTGACAGGCGAGGGCGGGCTAAGGAAGAGGTCAAGGTGGTCCAGCAAGAGGTGCATTGTCAACATGGACGCCTCAGCCATGAAAACTCCCTGACACCTTGTCATTTGAACAAGAGCAGCTTTGGTGGTGCAATTCTTAGAAATATTGAGAGAGCACTGCTGATCTGGAGACACATGCCAAAAGGGGTATATTTCATTGCATTTTTTACGTTGCAATTTTTTATGTACAATACTGCAGTCAAAGTACTGTTAATCTGTTTCAATAAAAATCTATAAAAAATAATCTATATTATAAATTTGCTAAATGCATATTTTTATAAAACATCAAAAAGTTACAGTTGTATGCTATCCTCCATAATTACCCTTGTAAATCAATCAATATGCCCTGTGCTGTGTCTTTACAATATCATTCATTACAACTAAAATATAGAACATGATCACAACAAAATGTGATCCACATTATCCTAGTGAAATTCCTAAATGTTAAAGTCTGAAACTGATTTAACATATATTAGTTTAGTGTTACTCAAATCTTTCATTTTAGGGTTCCTTTGTGTGTAATTTAATCACTTTAGCCATATCAAATTATCAAGGATGTTACCTGGCTGGTCCAGGACATTGTTATTCAGCTAGCTAGGTCTAGATATGCAGTGCAATGCAGTGAGATGCCTCACACATCATCTTTGTTGTACTTTAAACATCATTTCATGAACAACATAGTCTGTCTGCTGTAGTCTGTTCAGTATGTAGCCTTGACATCTCTATTGTCCATCAGTGTCAGTGGAGAGGTCCAAAATACTGTGTGTTGCTGTAATCACAGGTTTGTCTTATGTCTCTGACTATGTTTTTACTTAAATGTCTCTATGTTATTCATGCTGCTGAGCCTGCCTCAGACACACCACTGTGCCACAGAAATTCATGAGTCATACTCTGTAACACTTGAGTGACAACTGGAAAAGGTCATTAATGTTTTAACACAGTGATGGCTGCGCTTTCAGTTATCAAATGCCATTCGCAGGAAAAATGTCGCTTTTGTCGTCAGGAAAAGGCTGAATCGTGTCACCCAGTTTGTGTCTTTGATGAAGCGGCAAAGATCAACCTTCAGTTTCTGCAGCTCAAGGCGAGAGGGGAAGAACAAAGAGCATGTTAAATTGAGGTGAACTCAAGTCATCTGCGGCCCACATCCATCCATGTGTCTGAAATTAATAATTTTACTTTGAAAAGGCAAAATCAAATCAATATCTATGTCAGAATAGGAAAAGGAAAATTCAAATTCTTGCTGTCTCTTTATTCTGTGATCAAACTACAGTTACAGTATGTAGAGTGTGGATCACATTTTCTGTATATTGTGCCATTTCCCAGCAAAGGCCTGATCTGAAGCACCAGATCACAGGGACCTTCCCAGAGTCCTTGGGTACATCTGATTTAACAGTGTTTCTGTTGACAGAGCAACAAGTCTCAGCAGAGCTGCCTTTAATGGCATCAAAGAGAAAAGGCGAAAGATTAAGAGAGAGAGAGGATAAGGAGGGGAGAAAAATTAATACAGCTACACTGGAGAATAGAGATGACAAAATTGTTACTTCAGTGCCAGCGCTGCAGGTCTGACTGAGCTGAGGTAATAGAATACAGCAGAGCAGCTCTTTTAGATGCAGCCAATTGAATCATCACCTGGAAAATAATCCTCAGCATGTTGTAGTTTCTCTGTAATCATGTGTTGATAGAGCCAGGACACAGCACTATCCAGCTTCACATTCACTTACAGTGCTCTGCTCTGCTGACTGACCACTGTTTTGCTGAAGGAGAACCTGAGGTAGTGCCCAGGTGTGTCAGGCTTTCTGCAAATCTTGAACCAGCCCATTTTTTCACCCTTTATAATACTTCCAGTTAGTTTTGCACAGAATGATGCTCAGTCTCTGTCAAGACCTAAGTGCAATTTGAAGAAGATTTTTATGCATCCAGTCTAGGCTGTGAGCGCTGCCAAAACTGAGTGCACAACACTGAATGCATCCAATTTAGACCCTGATAGCCGAAGCTACTGCTGCTCCACTGCTGACATGCTGCTTTTGCCATGTATGATGATGATACAGCTCTTTACAATAAGAATATTTGAAACAGAATAAGCAATGTTTCACTGCCCTTTGTGGTTGACAGTTTTAAAGGTTAGTTTCACAATTTTTCAAGTCTGCCTAAAAACAATAGTCAGATGCCCATATGAATATTGAAACAGTTTTTTCTTGCTCTAATCATTCCTCCTGTTCATATTTGCCATTAAAAGATCCTTCCCTGAAGCGCTTTCAGTGTTAGTGATGGGGGATGAAATCCACAGCCCTCATACTGTGCAAAAATGTATTCCAAACTTTGTCTAAAGCTAATGTGAGCCTTCAGCAGTCTGAATTACTCAAATCAAGTGGATATCTTCCAAAGTTACTGTCTTTTTAGTACAAAGTTGCCTCTTCGTGTTACTATCCTTCCACTACAGCCCAACAAGTAAACACTGTCCAGGTACACACAAAAAGGGAATTTCATACCATTCTGCACAAAATAAAGTGAAAGTTGACTGAATGAAGACATTTAGCCTAACTTACTACGTATCTTAAAATTGAGCAAATTGTTGTAGACTTACTGGCTGAGATGGCAGACCCCACTCCTAATCCAGACCCCCCAGGCAGGATGAATGAGTCAGTGGCTCTTGTTCTACATTCTTTATAAACTCCACTCAGTGTATTGATGTCAGGAATATTATTTACTAGATTTTATATTTGTTTTCCAGGGAGACATTCTTGAGGTTATGTAGTGACTGACTAATAACTGTAATCATTTTTTGGAAAAAAAAACCCGATGAGTATCGATAAAGTACCCAACTGTTAGGGAGTATCGATAAGAGTAGTAGTATCAATAAAAGAGTTGCGATACCCATCCCTAATAATGATAATATAATCCACTGGCTGCCTGCAATGAGTTGGTTAAGTCTCGGATATGACTTCTCATTGCCACAGCCGAAGACGTATGGCCATTGGTCAATCATGCACATGAAGGTCTTGCTGTAATTAGATTCAATCATGAGGTGGCTGGAAAGATATCTTATGATGTAGACTTTGTAGCAAGAAAAACAGAGGGCTAACCTTTTAGGAGTGTGGGGTAAATATTTTAAGATTATAAGTATGGTCTGTTACTCCATGGTGCTGTATTCAGAATACTTATTTTTGGTGAGGGCTCTGAATGAAAATTCGGCTAGGGCACCAAAGCACACAAGGTGAGCCAGACCACCTCCAGATGTAGTCCAATCCGATCACATTCTGAGCATAATGTGTTCTGCATGCTTTGACACCTGCATTAACGTGTTTTTCCAGATCCATATAGGATATCCAGAGACAGATCACATGTTAATGCAAGGTGTAATTGTGGTCTTAAGTTAAGTTGGTCATTTCCTGTTCAGAAAGGATTTCCTATCACTATTTGTGTACATGAAATCACTAATAATCAGAGGAAAAATGTGTTCTGTTAAACACCTCAGTCAAAATAACCTGGAGTAAACTGGCCTTTCAATCTGTTTGAAAAGGTGGATTAAACTGATCCAGTCAGAAGATAAAAATGTGCCATCTTTCCTACCTACAGTAGGTTGCATTGAGAATTGAACCCACTTCTGTTGAAGCCACAGTTGTTAATTCAGACTGATAAACTGGCTGTGCTTGTACCCATTTCTTCCTCACTTGCAATCCAAACAACAGCTTTTAGAATAATCAGAATGGGTCAGGAAATATAATGAAAGCTTCAAAACATGATTGTTTTCTTTTTGTAGGGACTTTGTGTTACGTCTTTTATTGGATGAAAGAAAAGAAAAAACATTGTCAGAAATTCAGAACATGGATTTAGACTTTAACAGTAATGCATCAAATTTATATTTCAGGCAGCATTATCCATTTGGTCTTTTGTTTTTCATGTTTTCTCTGATATCCATTTTTTCTTATTCCACACAAATTGTCCTGGGGGAAAATAAAACTCTTTAATTATCTTCGCTGCTTTCCCTTTCTTCACCTTTTGACTTTTTTTCGCTCTCATGTGTGAAGCGATTCAGAGATTAAAAAGGAGCTCTTTGTTTTATTTATCAGAGCAGACAAAGAGTAACAAGGCAGCATAAGATTTGAACTTTGGAAATGACACCATTTCCATAAGGAAACTTCAAACCTGCTGCAGAACAAAGGTGCCAGTGAATCTCCATCAGACTTCAAAGAGAAAGGGAAAGTGAACACAAGAAGTTGAAGGCTGTAAGTGAAAAAGCTAAGCTGCTGATAGACGATGCAGAACACACTGCAGCAATGAAACTTTACTCCCATCAATCAATGCCTTTTCTCCTTTTCTCTTCTGTTGAAAACACTGATGCGTCTGTTATAAATCTGTGAGGGGAATTTCACAACCAAACACAGGCACTTCGTTAACTATGTTATGTACACACACTAAAAGTATGCCGAATTAGCCATTACCGAATAGTCGACTATTGGACGATTCAATCTAAGGGCCCTGATTCGGCAGTAGCTGGAAATGTGGTTATGAAATAAAGGATCATTCCATTCGGGCTATATGGGGGTGCTGAATGTCAGATTTTACATAGAATTGCTTAGTTTCTCCCAATAAATCATGTAGCTGAGGTCACTAATAGGCAGACACTATCTGGACCCAGACCTATACCCGATCAATTATTACATGTTCATTCTTCACACGGGCAGCTCAAAACCAGTATGTGTCATATGTTCCAAGACCATGGCAATTATTAAAAGCAGGAGCAAAACAAATAACATGATTCAACATACAGTCAACTATAGGCAGGACTTAACCAGATTCAACTATGTAAATTCTTAGTCAGGGACACCCCTACTCTACAGAATAATAATAATACATTTTATTTATAGAACGCTTTTCAGGACTCTTTACATAAGTTAAAATGATCATAAAAAGAAACACTAAAAGCATAAAACATTAATCACATTTTAAAAGAAGTTGATTTGTTATTTGAACATGAACAGATCAGTGTAGTCTCAGATGTGTTTGGGGAGAGAGTTCCAGAGGGAGGGGGTGTGGCACTGGGTGTTTGAAAAGACAGGAAAATATTAGCCCCTCCCAACATTTTTGAATTCAGTGAAAACTAAGGTCTCAAAAACATGAAATACGTTACATTGTCACTGGGATGTGTTTATTTTATTCCTGCTAATCACAACATGGTCAGTAGATGGCACTCTAAGCATTATACTACGGCATCAGTAGCTAACGTCAGTAGAGTAGTAGAAGCCGTCAGTACGTGATGAGTGAGTTCCAGTATGCACGCAACAGAGAGCACTTCTGACCTGCACTGTATTTTCATATTTTCAACAGGTAAACTGACTCTAAACAGAACCCTGGTAGTAGACAATTGTAATATACTTGAGTAGAGCTTTAGTTAGACATGGAATTTGATCGTAGCGAAAACAAGGGGTTGCCTAGCTTCTGTGATTAAAAGAGCGGGCGCTAATCAAAAAGAAGTCCGCTAGCTAAACTAAAAGACAGTCCGGTACCTTACTGCATGAGCTAAAGATAGTTTGAATGAACAGTTATCTGTTGTAGAGATTGATGTTCGGTAATAAACTGTGAAATACGGCTGAATTGTGGGAACGTTTATAGCAGCGTAGTTTAGTAGTGGGTGTCAAGCAGAAAGGAGAGCTAACGGGTATATGCTAATGCTAATCGCTGCTAGCATGTTAATGTTACAGCCCATGTTATTCCTTTGATATCCATGATATGAGTTCCAGTATACACGCAACAGAGAGCGCTTCTGACCTGCACTATATTTTCATATTTTCAACAGAAATTAAATGTGGTAAATGTGTTGACATTAATTAAAATAATTTAATATACAGATGATATATGCTTTTGCTATATATGTGTGATATATTTCATTTATGAAAAACATGGTGTGCTCATAAGTTGAATATGTTACTTATGTATGTAAAATACATGTTCCTAATGTCTGTCTCATACATGTTCTTGCATTGTTATGTATGTGAAATGCAATAACAAAACATTTTTGCATTGATATAGGATATAAATTACATAAAGGAGCAGCGGAGGAAACTCATTTCAGCCGCTTGTATCCGCGATCTCATTCTTTCGGTCACTACCCAAAGCTCATGACCATAGGTGAGGGTTGGAATGTAGATCGACTGGTAAATCGAGAGCTTTGCCTTCCGGCTCAGCTCCCTCTTCACCACCACGGTCCGGTACAACGCCCGCATTACTGCTGATGCTGCACCGATCCGCCTGTCCATCTCACGCTCCATCTTACCATCACTCGTGAACAAGACCCCGAGATACTTGAACTCCCCCGTCTGGGGCAGTAACTCACCTCCAACCCAAAGGGGGCAGTCCACCGTTTTCCGGCTGAGAACCATGGCCTCGGACTTGGAGGTGCCGACTCTCATCCCAGCCGCTTCACACTCGGCTGCAAACCGCCCCAGTGCATGCTGAAGGTCACAGCCCAATGAAGCCAACAGAACCACATCATCTGCAAAGAGCAGAGATGCTATTCTGAGGCCACCAAACCGGACACTCTCCTCCCCCTGGCTGCGCCTTGAGATCCTGTCCATGAATATCACAAACAGAATTGGTGACAAGGGGCAGCCCTGGCGGAGTCCAACACCCACTTGGAACGTGTTTGACTTTGTGCCGAGAATGCGGACACAGCACTCACTTCGGTTATATAGGGACCGGATGGCTTGTAGCAGCGACCCCGGTACCCCATACTGGGGACACAGTCGAAAGCCTTCTCCAAGTCGACAAAGCTCATGTAGACTGGATGGGCAAACTCCCATGAACCCCCCAGCAGTCCTGCAAGAGTAAAGAGCTGGTCCACTGTGCCACGGTCAGGACGGAATCCACATTGCTCCTCCTGGATCTGAGGTTCGACAATCGGTCGCAGTCTCCTTTCCAACACCCTGGAATAAACTTTCCCGGGGAGGCTGAGCAGTGTGATACCACGGTAATTGGAGCACACCCTCCGGTCCCCCTTTTTGAAGACGGGAACCACCACCCCGGTCTGCCACTCCACAGGCACTGTCCCCGACCTCCATGCGACACTGAAGAGGCGTGTCAGCCAAGACAGCCCAACAATGTCCAGAGCCTTCAGCATCTGAGGGCGAATCTCATCCACACCTGGTGCCTTGCTTCGTCTTCAAACTCTGCCTCCTCCACTGAGGACATGTTGGTCGGGTTGAGGAGTTCCTCAAAGTGCTCTTTCCACCGCTCAACAACATCCCCAGTCCGGGTTAGCAGCTCTCCTCCCCTGCTGAACACGGCCTGGGCCAAGCCCCGCTTTCCCTTCCTGAGTCGTCTAATGGTTTGCCAGAACTTCCTTGAGGCCAACCGAAAGTCCTTCTCCATAGCCTCCCCGAACTCCTCCCACACCCGGGTTTTTGCTTTGGTGACCACCGAGGCTGCCGTCCTTCTAGCCTCCCGGTACCTGTCCACTGCTTCAGGAGACCTCTGGGTTAGCCAAGCCCGAAAAGCCTCCTTCTTCAGCTTAACAGCTACCTTCACCGCCGGTGTCCACCAGCGGGTTCTGAGGTTGCCGCCTCGACAGGCACCGACGACCTTCTGACCACAGCTCCTAGCGGCCGCCTCAGCAATGGAGGCTTTGAACATGGCCCACTCTGTTTCCATGTCCCCAACCTCCCCCGGGATGCGCGAGAAGTTCTTCCGGAGGTGGGAGTTGAAGGTCTCGGACAGAGCCCTCTGCCAGACGTTCCCAGTTCACCCTCACTACACGTTTAGGTTTGCCAGGTCTGTCCGGTAGCCGTCCCTGCCATCTTATCCAACTCACCACCAAGTGGTGATCAGTTGACAGCTCTGCCCCTCTCTTCACCCAAGTGTCCAAGACATACGGCCGCAGATCTGACGATACGACCACAAAGTCGATCATCGACCTGCGGCCTAAGGTGTTCTGGTACCAAGTACACCTATGAACCACCCTATGCTCAAAACATGGTGTTTGTTATGGCCAGTCCATGGCTAGCACAGAAGTCCAACAACAAAGCACCACTCGGGTTCAGATCGGGGAGGCCATTCCTCCCAATCACCCCCCTCCAGGTTTCACCATCATTGCCCACATGGGCGTCCCAGCAGAACTATGGAGTCTCCAGGTGGTATCCCTTCCAGGACGCCACCCAGGAACTCCAAGAAGGCCGGATACTCTGAACTGCTGTTTGGTGCATAAGCACAAACAACAGTCAGAGCCTTCCTCTCAGGAGCTCAGCCGGGGACTCGTGAGTATCCCCACACCCGCCCGGCGCCTTTCATCCTGGGCAACTCTGGAAAAGAAGAGAGTCCAGCCCCTCTCCAGGAGTTTGGTTCCAGATCCTGAGCCACGCGTAGAGGTGAGCCCAACTATGTCTAGCTGGTACCGCTCCACCTCCCGCACCAGCTCCGGCTCTTTCCCCACCAGAGAGCTGACGTTCCACGTCCCTAAAACCAGTCTGCGATGCCGAAGGTCGGCACGCCCAGGTCCCTGCCCTTGCCTGCCGCCCGGCTTACACTGCACCCAACCCTGATGCCTATCCCTGCAGATGGTGGGCCCACAGGGTGGCGGCTCCATGTCGATTTTTCGGGCTGGGTCAAGGCCCGGCCACCAGACATTGTGCTCCCCTCCCGGGTCTGGCTCAAGGGGGGGGGCCCCGGTATCCCTCCTCAGGGGGAGGTGCTCCAGCTCTGCATGGTCCGATTCATCGTGGGTTTGTGAATCGCTCTTAGTCTGTCCCCTCCCCTGGGACCAATTTGCCTTGGGAGACCCTACCAGGGGTCAGGACAACACAGCTCCCAGGGTCACAGGGGCACACAAACCCCTCCACCACATTAAGGTGGCGATTCAAGGAGGGGGGGGGTTAGATATAGGTCTATAATTTGACAAAATCCTTGGATCAAGAGTGGGCTTTTTAAGAAGAGGTTTAATTACAGCTACTTTAAAGGACTGTGGCACATAGCCTTTTAATAAGGACAGATTGATCATATCTAGTAAAGAAATGCTAACTAAGGGTAAAACTTCTTTAAGCAGCCTAGTTGGGACGGGGTCTAAGAGACACGTTGATGGCTTAGATGAGGAAATCATGGAAGGTAGTTGACTAAGGTTGATGGGAGAAAAGCAGTCTAAATGTACATCAGGTTTTACAGTTGTTTCTAAGGTTCCCGTGTTTGAAGATAAGTCAGTACCAACCGAGGGCAGGATGTGCTGAATTTTGTCTCTAATAGTTAGAATTTTATCATTAAAGAAGCTCATAAAGTCATTACTAGTGAGGTCTACAGGAATACATGGCTCAACAGAGCTGTGGGGTTGTTCTTATTTTCCTCTATTAATGATTAGTAGGCTGCTCTGGCATTACGGGGGCATTCCTATACATTTTAAGACTAACTTGCCAGGCTAAATGTGATTCTTCCAGATTGGTGGAACGCCATTTCCTTTCAAGTTTTCACGATGTTTGCTTTAATTTGCGGGTTATACCATGGAGCTAACCTCCTCTGTTTTATTATCTTCTTTTTTAGAGGGGCGATAGAGTTGAGTGTCATTCGTAGTGAGCCTGCAGCACTAACAAGATGATCAATTTGGGAGGGACTAAAGTTAGCATAGGAGTCATCTGTTACATTGAGACATGGAACTGAATTAAATGCCGATGGAATCACTTCCTTAAATTTAGCTACAGCACTATCAGATAGACATCTAGTGTAGGAATGTTTGCCTAATGGCGTGTAGTCCAGTAATAGGAATTCAAAAGTTATTAAATAATGGTCTGATAAAAAAGGATTCTGTGGAAAGACTATTAGATGTTCAATTTCTATGCCATAGACAAGAACAAGGTCGAGGGTGTGGTTAAAACAGTGAGTGGGTTTATGTACACTCTGACAGAAGCCAATCGAATCTAATAATGAGATAAACGCAGCACTAAGGCTATCATTTTCTACATCCACATGAATATTAAAATCACCTACAATAATTATTTTATCTGTTTTAAGGACTAAACCTGATAAGAACTCTGAGAATTCAGATAAAAATTCAGAGTACGGTCCAGGAGCTCGGTACACTGTAACAAATAGAATTGGCTGTAGTGTTTTCCAGGTTGGGTGTGAAAGGCTAAGAACAAGGCTTTCGAACGAGTTATAATTTAGTTTAGGTTTAGGTTTGATTAATAGGCTTGAGTCGAAGATGGCTGCAACTCCACCTCCTCAGCCTGAGCCTCGAGGAATGTGAGTATCAATGTGACTGGGGGGAGTGGATTCATTTAGGCTAACGTATTCATCGTGACACAGCCAGGTTTCAGTAAGACAAAATAAATCAATATTATGATCTGATATTAGATCGTTTACTAGAACAGCTTTAGATGACAGAGATCTAATGTTTAAGAGTCCACATTTAATTCTCCTATTTTGTTATAATATTGCAGTGCTGGTTTTACTTTTTATTAGGTTTTTATGTGCAACTCCTCTTCTGTTTACTTTGGATTTAAATAAGTTAAGTGATGGGGGGGCAGACAACCTCTCTGTGGAGTTTAGGGTGGGTAACTGCTCTAATGGAAGCGCTAGGACTGCAACTCTGCCTCCTGGTCTGGACCACAGACTGTATTAAGTCTATGGTCTGAACTCTGAGCTGTCATGGCTTTGGGCCACTAATAAATTCAGCCAGATTTCTTGATATGAGAGCGGCTCCATCCAAAGTGGGATGAATGCCATCTCTCCTAATCAGATCAGGTCTTCTCCAGAAAGTCCACCAATTATCTACAAAGCCCACATCATTACCTGGACACCACCTCGACAACCAGCGGTTGAATGACGACATGTGGCTATACATGTCATCGCTAGTAAGATTAGGTAGGGGCCCAGAGAAAACTACGGAGTCCGACATTGTCTTTGCATATGTACACACCGACTCAACATTAATTTTCGTGACCTCCGATTGGCGCAATCGGGTGTCATTACCGCCGACGTGAATAACAATCTAACAAGACACGAACTTGTTATTCACATTTAAAAAAAACAAAGATGTCCTTAAAAGCACCAGTCCTTTAACTACATTAAACAGATGCTGCTTTTGACTACATAAATACCAAATAACGTAATTCGCTAAACTCTGATGCTAACAAATAATGTAACTACGAAAAAATATACAGGAAATTAAACGCTCACTTTGTGAATTGATTCTCAGAGCATACTAAAACAAACTTAAACCGATGGCTATGAAATGGTATGAAATCATCATAAAATGTCAGCCAAAATATAAATTCAGAATATAGATGTATAATTTGTAGTTGTGGACTTAAATACATATATAAAACACCAATACAGTCATTTAGGTATTATTTTGACAAGAGAAAAGTCACACTGTCATATGACAATGTGAGTTATACTGCTTTAGAATTATTTTATGATGTACAAACCTCTGAATGAACTCCAGTGTACTGGCTGCCTCTTCATGGTACTGAACATTGAACACATAGTAGCAGCCAATGTTGATGTTAATCACCAGCGCACTGCAACCGCCGACAACCACCCGGTCAACAGGCAGAAAAAGGCTCCAAATGAGATCTCCCGTCGCAGATGCACAGCCTGAACACAAACTTGAAAATAAAAAACAAAAGATGCACTTGACAATACTAACATTATAAAAACTCAGCGTTTAACATGAGTGCTGCCAACATTAACACACTTGCTCCCCAAGTTTACTGTGTACGTTACCAAGGAGACCAATTGGCTACTTAGCTACTTAGTCATTGCAACTCAAGAAATATTTAGCTTAACCCATTTTACACTAGTGTTATACCAGAAGATGAAAAGAACAAATAACAGAGTTAAGAATAAAAAATGGTTTAAAAATATTTTGTATATTATTTGAATATTTTACGGATATCGGTAACCAATGTAGGTTATCTAATAATCTTTATGTAACTTAGCTAAGTCATGGACAGGTTAAGTTAACAGTTATATATTTATATCTTTTAGATAAGGCTACAATATAGAACTAAAAGACAGTGGGGAAAAAGTATGTCTACTTGGCTATAGCGACTGCATTTGAAAATTTCTGTTTTACATAAAATTAGAGCTGCAAGCAGCGATGAACGGGCCCTTGCACATCTGCACATGTCGGAGTGTACAGCATCCGCCGCTTCATAACCGGATGCCGGGCACAGAGAGGTTAACCAGGAGAAACAAGAAGATTCCATGCAGGCCGGGCTGGTTGTTGGGCCGTGAGGGCCGGCAAACACAATAATTTTATAATTATTTATTTATTTATTTTATATATTTTTATATATATATATATATATATATATAAAGTGTGTGTACTCAAACTCAAAATAAACTAAACTAAAGTTGAGTGAAGGATTTGCTTTCCCTCAAGTTGGCTCAAAAACAAAGACACAATAAACTATACAATTAATACAGGCACAATAATATATCTACCTTATAATATTGCTGAGTGAAGTTTAGAAAGAATGAAGACAGACGTCAGCCAAATGCTCTGTAGCAGAGGAGTCCATCCATTAGTAAACCAACACTGCCATCTAGTGGAAATTGCAGGATGACATCATCCTCATCCTGTCCTCCTCCCCCTGCTGCTGTGTCATGTAAATCAAATGATGATTGTCTCACAAGGCTTACTTCTTGTTTCCAGTAAGTGGCGCTATGACACTATATATGTACTCAGACTTGTAATATTATCCAGCATGAGAAATTTGGAGCAGATTGGATCGTGTACACTGAAGTTACAAGAACTTCCCGTTTCACGGTGGGACATCGAAGTTCAAGGCCATGTCACGAACAAACCTCTCACAGAGAGAGAAGAAGAGATGAGTGCATGGCTTACCTAACAACAAAATACCAAGCTTTACGCAACTTTTAATCATGAAGGTCTTTAGATTAAACAGCCCAAATTTGAAGAGGATCTGATTTATTCTCTAGGAGGAGTTCATCAAAGTACAAGGCCTGGAAATGGCAAAAATTTCATAAAAAATTGAAATTGCATTCAAAATAACTGACTTCCTGTGCGTTTTAGGGCATGTCTAGGCATGTGCCACCCAACTTTCCCGATGGCGCTATGACTTTGATTCAATTTTGACCCCTACATGTCTTCAGGACAGGAATCTCATCAAATGTGAGGAATATTGAAAAGATCTGATTATGCCATGCCACGGGAATGCCGTTCAACAAAAACTCAAGCTTTATGCAACTTTTCATCACAAAGGTCTTTAGATGGCACAGCCCAAATTTGAAATTGATCCGATACATTCTTTAGGAGAAGTTCATTAAAGTACAGAGCCCTCAAATGACCAAAATTGGCCAAATATTGCACATTGCTCCAAGAGGCTTTTTTTTTTTAAATCTGGACATGATACATATGCATACCAAATTTTGTATGTCTAGGTGAAACGTGCTGCAGGGTCTAGTTCGTAAAAAAATGTTGCGGGCGCTATCGAGCCATTTTGCCACACCCATGCACGAGACCCATAAAATATCAAAATTTTCATCACTTCTGACACGTGCAAAATTTCATGAGTTTTTGAGCAGTTTTAGCCCCTCAAAAATGCAATTCATTTGGACAAAGACAACTTCATGCTCGGGCCCTAATAATAATAATTAAAAATTCAATAGGTCCTTGCACCGATTTTCAGTGCTCGGGCCCTAATAATTCCTTCAGTTACTGTTAGGAAAGGCCATCGAGGCAGATTTGCCACGATAAGCCATCACGGCAGCAGGGAAAGGACCCAAAATGCAGACAGGCTGAAGCAGTTCCAAGATTTAATAACTCACGAGTCCTCAGTCACAGGAACAGACAGAAGCACAGGGAACAGGACATCCACATTACACAATGACGCGACAAGGAACAAAGGGAGAGGACCGGCACATATAGGTAAGGAGACAACGAGGGAAACAGAAACAGGTGAGCACAAGACACAGGTGAACCAAATCAAAACTCGAGGGAAACAGAACAATGACAGGAAGTAAATAAGGCACAAGAGACAAGACTAGTGAACTTCAAAATAAAACAGGAAACACACAGTCCAAACGAGAGTCCTTTGGATCCTGACAGTTACAATAGGGTGCTCGCACGACTTTGTGCTCGGGCCCTAATAATAATAATAATTCCTTCAGATACAATAGGGTCCTCGCACGACTTCGTGCAATAGAAATAATATACTTACGGTTTTTGTTGAGGTAAGCTACTTCTCTTCTCTTTTTCTCTTGTCTTTTGTCCTTTTACCGCCACTTCCACCAAAACGGTTAAAAAAAACTGCCTTGCCTATACTATAAATCAAATGGATTTACAGTACAGTCGTGACCAAATATTTTCCCATAATCCTTTGCTATTGACAGTAATATTACAGTACAGTACAGTACAGTACTGTTAAAATGACAAAAATCGGTTGCAAAAAAATCGGTGTACAGTAGTACGGTGCCTAAATCTAACATGGATGTATAAAAAGAACCTAACCAAACTGCGACCGTTTCACAACCACTTGTTAGAAAGTTCTGTGTGAAAATGTGGCTACTTCCTGTCACCGCTTTTTTTTCATAAATGCAGAAATTAAAAGCTTCAGTTGGATTCACACCAAAGAGTATTTGTTCACACTTTATATGTTGATAAGTGGAACTTATCTTTAGAAATACAGGGGGGATAAAAGGGAAAAAAGTATTTATTTAATAAGGAAAAATCTAATCAATCAATCAATAATGTTATCTTTGGTTTTACTAGTTACATTTTTCTTATTAAATAAATACACATTTTTCTTGTTTTTGTAAAGATGGTCTTTTAAATTTTCTTGACCTTTTTGACTTGAAGCTTTTAATTTCTGCATTTAAGGAAAAAAAAAAAAGCGGTGACTGGAAGTAGCCGCGTTTTCACACATGCGCAGAACAAATCAAGTTTCTGGTACGGATCGTCCTTCTGACAGAAAGCCTTCAAGGCAAACTTGTCCCTGTAGACATATAAAAATACCCAATGTCAGTTGTTCCTGCATATTTACATATATTATTTATGCATATATTACAGACATATGTGTTATGTAAAAAAATATCCATCACAAAGCCCATCAATATATGTTGATATTATATATGTAAATATAAAAGATAGACATGTATGTTTAAAATTAATAAGAAAAACATATATAAGTATACATAATTTTGTATATATGTTGTTTTAATAAACTTGCATACATACATTAAATATATATCACATATATGGTCGCAACATATAATACCATATAAAAATTCATCATATAGATATTTTTCATATTTGTGCATAAATTCTACTATGGGTATTCCATATATGTTACAAACTTATATCTTCATATATCCAGAGAATGAATATGTGATAATAATATATGGCCTTATAGGTAACATATATGGCAACATCACTCTTGATATAGGGCCATATATGTCATATATTACATTTCATTTCTGCATGAGAAAAGAGTTTCCATGTGCCCTGAAACAACTTGACTGAACTTTTAAAAAAAACGACCCAGAGTCTACCATTTCATTCCATTAAAATTGATTCATATGACACTTTTTAAGTTGGACAAAGTTCCTTTACAAAGTTTCTCTTTCACCCTCAAAGGTTGACCCCTGTGACGACCCCTGCTGTGTCATCTTATGTTTGGCTGTGTGATTCACCTGTCTCTCTGCTCACTTGGCAGGTGGATCGTTAGTGTAACCTGGAGCATCTGAGGGCCCCTGTGTGTTCCCAGGTTATTTAAGCCTGGCTGCAGTGCAGCTCTGGGGTCTCTGGTCCCTGTCTGCCCTGCTGCTGCTTCAGCTCTCTTTTCCCTTCTCCCTACAGGCACCCGTTTTGTTTGGTTTCGTATGCAGTCTTAAGTTTATTGTTATTGCCTCCTTGTGCACCACACCCACACACACCCATCCATTACTCATGCACACTTACACCACTGACTATACTGACATTCACACATCACTCCTTAATAATCTTTAATTGGCACTTTAATTTACATCATTTGGTTAAATTTGGGTTAATAAAATTTCTTTTCTGATAATTTTTTTTTTAACAAAATCTTTTTGTTAAACTTCATCATGGTGTGTCTCCTATTTGTTGTGGCCAAGTCATAACAAACTACATGCAGGACCGTTATTTAACAGTACACTGTTATAATAACAAGCAGAAATGATGTCCAACACTACAACAATAGGCCCCAAGTTGTAATAACTCGGAATTATGATTGATTTTGTTTGACCTTCATTTTTATGTTCCCCAAATGTTTCATGCATCTATTCTCCAGAGTCTGTTGTTGTCTGCTGTTATTCTTCTGAATTGTTTTCTGATCCTCTCTTCAGTTTGCACATCACTGTCACTGTCCTCCACCTCAACTGAATTTAGTTAATTTTTCTGTTAATTGTTTTTCCCACACACACAATGTGTTTTATGACCCAGGGACCAAGAACACTGTTTACTGCAGAACATTTATAAATGCAAACGTGCTAGACTTGATGCATTATTACAGTATGTGGAAATAACAAAAACACATCTTTATTGACAGAGACTTCTGCATAGGCACAGATGTTAGGGCTTAATTTGTTTGGATAAAGTAGCTTAGTTGTAATTACTGTTTCCTACCATCTTTAAAAGGAATTAGTGTAATGCAAAGTCTAAATCAGGGTGCAGCTCTGCATGCAGGTGCATCCAAGAACACCATTAAACAGCATTTCAATTAGATGTAGTTTATGTCACAGTCTGGGTATGTGAGGCAATAAGCCAGGTAAGTGATACATCATTCTTGTAAAAAATTTTTACCCTCCTGGGTATGCTGGGTATCTTTTATTCTGGATTAAAGATCAGATATCAAACACCACATAGGATGTAGGCCAACCACTGGCCTGTTGAAGCAGCTGGACTGACTCCAAATTTAGATGTAATCCATGGCCCTGAATCAGGCGAGTTATGAGCTGGCCTGTGTTAAAGTAAAAAAGCAGACACCCATATTTCATGGCCTGGATGTTTTAACATCTGCCAGCCTTTACTATCATTTCACTCTGCATATTCCACACCTACATGTCAATAAAATATCTGTTTACATGCTGTAGAAAAATTGCATTTGTACAGACATCAAGGTTCTTCCATTTTTTTATTTACATAAATCCCTTGTATTAAAACTTTAGCAGAGCTTTGAATTAAGTGAGCATACGTTTTCTTCTTATTAACACTAATAAACACAAAATCCACTTTGTTTGAGTTAGTAAATTATACAGTCATCACTTAATTCTGGGCCCAATATACAGTGTTCAATGCAATGGCAGTTCATTGTCTTTTTTGATAATATTCATGGTTGGCATTTTTTTAGCAATAGCCATTCAGTGTATTAACATTTAATAATTACCTCTTTATATAGTAGTTTTCGTTGTTAGTGGTGGAGTCCACCATTCCTGGATTTAAATTGCCTTCCAACACACACACACACACACACACACACACACACACAGGGATTCACACGAAATGATGACATTTGTAATCCAATTAATTTTATCTCATTGATATCAGCCTCACTGTTCACTCTCCTACAGCCGTATCAGACGTGGATTAAGTTACTGGTAACCCAACATTTCCCACTGCTGCTGCTTCACATTAAAAGCACTCAATTAGCAAAACACAGGGTGGCTTTTATGTGAATCAGTCACAGGAAACGGCATGTATTTGTCACAGAGGTTAGCACTGACCACGATTGTTTGTCAAAAATGCATCTACAAAACAACATAATTTCTCCTCAACAAAGTGAAGCAGATACGCCACTTGTTCTACTGTTGTATTTCTGACAAAGTAGCTGCTCAAGTAATGTTTGCTGTAGTATTAAACTGCACTTTCTGTTACCACCAGAAGTCATGGGTGTGGACAAATCAAACAAGACTGAAATCTTAAGGATTACAATTTCAAAGAAATATATATGTCTAAAAAATTAGAGGATAGGTTCACATTTTTCAAGTCAGTCTCAAAACAATACTCACAAGCCCATATGCATATTTTAACCGTTTCTTGTCGCTGTAATTGCTCCATCCATCCTTAAAGAAATAGAATGCATTGCACAAAACAAAACAAGGACTGTGGATTTTGTCCCCTGTCTCTTGCACTGGAATTGCATTAGAAAGGGATCTCTTCACTGCCAATATGAAGAGTAGCGACAATTACAGTGACATTTGTGAGAAGGGTTGACATAATAAACTTTCTTAGTGATTGCTATAATCTCTTTTTGACATGATGTATTTATTTTTCTTTTTGGCCGGCTAAGCACTTGCACTGAAAACTGTTTTCAGATTTTTCTATTATGTATTTTAGCTCTTGATCTTTCAAAATTAAGGTAATCTTATGAATTAAAAAAAACCACAGATTCATAGAACCACAGTTACATATGCAACTTTAGTTTGGGATTGATTTTGAGAGCATGCAACCAATAGTTTGGTTGCAGTTATGCTTGAGTGAAACACAAGCCAGACAGCTGTATTGATTAAAACGGAGAGAGACGACTGAAAAGTCAGTGGTCATGGGGTAACCTCTGGGGAGTTTGGGGTGGGGGTTGCACTGTGGATTTAAATAAATGTTTTAAATATGTGACGGGGGATTGTCCAACCTAAAACTGGACGTTTAGTTGTTCTTTAAAGCAAACCATTTCATTAAAATTATTAAAATAAAGCCAGATTAGAATGGGTTAAATCACATGTTGTTATTTTTAAATTAACTCCTGATTACCAAAAATTCCCCCTCCTCATCTAATTTGATTATTTACACGCATACTTCACAGAAGTATTGTGTACCGCTGTGGGCAGCACTTATGGTGCTGATAGAACATGATAAAAACAGCGTGACAGGTGAGAGTTGAGGCCTTGTACACTGCAAAAACAGCACTACTAGAAATAAGCCAAAAATTCTTAAATATAATCAAATTGTCTTGTATTGAGCAAAAAAATCTGCCAATGGGGTAAGCCAATTTTGCTTGGCTAGAATTCTTAAAACTAGCAAAACAGTCTAGCCACTGAAAGACCGTAATGGGCCTTAAAACTAGACAAAATGCCAAAATTTAAGCAAATTGTGCTTGGAAAATGTGCTTAAATGTAGTGCTATTGTCTTGAAATAAGGCTATATAACCTAGAATTTACAGTGAAAAAAAATTGTATATTGTGCTTAATAAGATAACTTGTTGCTGAGATTGTATTACTGGTTCTGAGTAACTTAATGTTTGAAACTTGAATTACCAGAATTAACTCCCCCAAAATTAACAGGGTTCGTTAATTTTTTGGAAAATGCTTAATTTTCAATATTATGTTTTCAAGGAACATGCTTGAATTTGAATATACTCCTTGAAAAATGCTTGATTTTCAACATTTCAACATCTGGTGTTTCATCTACAATCACTCATGTAAACCTAAAATCTTTTAATGTTTGAAATGAAACAATCCCGTCGCCATATTTGTTTGTTGTCTCCTGGAATTTATAGGCACAATTTAGATGTGATGACAAAGGCTTTTGGTTTAGGTACCTTGAAAGTGCTTGAAAAGTGCTTGACTTTTACAATAAAGCTGTACGAACCCTGTTTATTATAAGAAGGTTTAAAGCACTGTTACATTTGTTATCTTGCCGTAGATCTTACATTTACATTTTCATTTTCACCTCACAGATAGAAGGTTCCTGGTTCGATTCCACCAGTTGGCTACTTCTTTTAAGTACTTGAAGACTAAAAAGTTTGAAACACATGAAATGCTCTAACATAAAAACTGCCTGGTGAAGAAATATCTTGTCAGACAAAAAACAAGCATATATTGCCTTGGTTTAAGATATGTCATCTTACTTAGATGTTGCTTCTTAAATTGAGAAGTTGTGCAAGAAGTCTTATTCTTAAAATAAGTAAAACAATTTTGTTCCTCTGCTGGAATATTATGGAAATCATTGTTGTAGCTAGTTACTGGTTAAATCTAGCTCAATATTAGCTGAAATATCTTATTAAAACAAAGCTAGATATATTTTCTTAAAATTAGATTATTTTTCTAATGTAAAACAAGATTATATTTCTTTTCAGACAAAAAAATAAGATAAATTTACCAGAAACAATGAATTTTTACTTTCTTGAAATTTCTTTTTTGCAGTGTATCACACTTTTTGTTTTAAAGAAAAATGTTGCAGGCTGACTGCAGACAGGAACATTCAAAGTAAAATAGTGTAAGAAAGTACATTTATTTATAAATGTAGGTTTCTTGACAGTAGACTGTCCTGTCTTTGTAGTCCCAGTTTCTACTCCAAAATACTCTTGTAATGTTTGTTTCCAACTCGGACACTGCCGTTAATGGTAGCAATGGAAGCAGATGCAGCCACATCCACTTATAGTGCTTTTCCACTGCAACTTAACAACCCATAACCTGGGGTTTCCCATAACCTGAACTTTAAAGCGGCTTTAATTTATATTTTTATATTAACAATGGATCACATTGATACGTGTATGTGAAAGGTGTTGCTCGTAGTGATGAAGTTTTTGTTATGTCTCGCATAACCAGACCTATCTTCACACTTTGTTTTAGCGCTGTGCCAGCGCTGGAGAAAGATCTGACTGAACTCATTATCATTCTGGTATAGGGGAAAAAACACACTTGTTTATATTTCCTTAAAGCAATCACAATTGTCTTGGCAAGCGATAAGCCCAGGATGCAGCAACAGTGCAAGGCAGAGATTCCAGCAATGCAACATTTCTGTCGTGATAACTTAAAAAAAGAGTAGAAAATCCTGTCTAATAGTGTTATAAACCACTGTGGTATTGCTTAAACAGGATCTTTCCTCACTTTCGCACTGCTACTTGTTGCAACAACTTCACACCAACACAGCCCACAATTGCTTACTACCAGTTAGCAAACTAGCTAGGTTGCTAAATTTGTACCACTGACTCTTGTCTCATGATGTTGTGGAGCATTTTATACCCCAGCAGAGCAGGGTTATATGAAATTGGATGGTGCAACGCAGTAATTACGATAGCTTGGACTTTGATGCTGTTCGTTCCCTCAAAGCTCTGCACATCACTGATTGCACTGGTTCCTTTAAAAAGAATTGATTTTGGGCTGAAATTTTGCCGTTATAAAAGCTGGTCCAACTGCATGGGCCCTTACAGTTTTTTCCTCCAGTAAATTAAATTAATCTGTCAACAGGTCCACAGTTCAGGGGTACAGTGGATGGACAAGAGCTAAAAATTAAAACATGAATGTGTTAGAGATTTAAATGGAAAAGAAACTCACACACTGCTTTCTGTCTATCACCCTCTTTCTCTGTCTTTGCTCCCCACCCCTATGTAGTATTCAGGAAGGCACAACATCTGTGGGTAGAGTGGTAGAATTAGACTTTTTCACAGATTTATACTCACATGTTTCAATGCTGATACCCTGATAATATAGTTCAGATGACATCTTGTTAAACATAATATATGTTTGTGGGATCGTTTATTGTGTCTGTGAACTGAATGACATTTTCAAGCACTCAGAGAAGAACACTGGCAACAAAATGTGCCAGGTAGTAATTTGTCATGTGGTCTGTAAATTGTCATTTGTCATGAGGTCTGTGAACAGTGCCATTGTTCATTGTTAGGAGTGTTTTTATTTCCTGTCTGCACAATAGTTTCCCATTCTGACTTAAATAAAAATCTACAGAATATGGCGTTGCCCACTGACATCATCTCCCAGTATCCGCTGCTGTCTTGGTCTCTGCTGTCCGTGCTCCTCAAACACTTGTTCCTGTGTCTCCTGTCTCTCCCCCGGTGTTTGACGTGCTCTCTGTTGCTGGTATTTGTTTGCTCTCTCTTTTCACCCTCCTCTTCTGGTTACACTCCCTGCTGATCTCTCCGACCTGAGAGAATACATTCAATCAATACTGATACCCCACACCACAGGGCTGCATGTTTACCATGTATGGAGCTAGCTCTGGAGCTGCAGTGGTTGAGTTTTGGAGCACAAACAAAAATAGTATAGCAGTTTTATAAAAACATGAAAAATAATAGTATTTCTAGAAAACAGATGTTAATATCAATGTTGGAACAGGACCAAGCCAAGTGCCTCCCATTATCCGCCTTTCCACCTTATTCAAACCAGATCAACTCTTTCTTTTGTTACGCCCCTTCCCACCAATATTATTACTTTCATCAGTCTCTTCCCAATCTTCTCCCACACTGTCCATCTCTACAGGGTCCCTAGAGGCACTTGATGTAGCTTTAAGGCTCTAAAGATTAAATGCTGTCCCTAGAATGGTTGGGTAAATCCAGGAGTCCATGGTGACAAAACTGGCCCTTCCCAGTGTGCCCAGTTATTTTGGCCAACGACTTCCATCTCAATTAATAATAAACAATTTCATATCTAAGTCATATGCTGTGTCCCTGTTCCATACAACAATTGTATACAGTATATACTATATACTGTATGTCATAGTCGAGCAACAACAACAACAACAACAACAAACTTCAGCTCTGTACTTACAGTATTCTGCTTTCACATAATTTTTTTAGTCCGCAGCTTTCTCAACATTTGTTTTAATGTATCTTTTCTTTAATGCTGATTAATTTCCTTTGTGCATTGCGTTATTGGACAATAGTGTACATTGACACTGCACTCAAGGGTCTTTCAAGGGGAACTCACATGACTGATTTTGCACATAAAGATCATTTTATCCATTATGAGGAGCATTACTCAGCCTGTGAAAACAGTTGTATAATGTAATCTGTAGCTCTGGGGGAGCTTTCTAAAGTCTGAGAAAATAACCCTGATGATAGGTAACAAAATGATCTAAGCTCAAATGTCCAATTACATGTTTTAGGAGCTTTCAACCATATCTCACTGACCTTATTCAGATGGCTGAGGTGTCATCACTTGAACTAAGTTTGGAACATTGGTCAGATGATTACAAGTTATTGTAACCCTGTCTCAGCTCATGTGAATGGCCTCCACTGACAGGACCACTTGTTATCACTTGACAGAAATTCCACACTTAGGTCATATGATTTCACCTGAGCCAGCTCCATTTGCTGAACTAAGACTATGAGATGCACTTGAAAGCTCTGAAGTGTGTAAATGTGGCCTGTGGAGTTTTCTTGAAAACAAAGTTTCTGTTTACGTTCAGTGTATCCTTGAGGTCTAACAAACATGTTGAATGCATTTCTTTTCTTGGAAAGCACTTGCAATGCAGATTTTGAATCCTGCATTATTTACATCTGTGTTTATTTGCCGCCTGTACATCAGTGGAATAATGTGAAACCACTGGCTGGAATGTGTTTTATGTCACCTCCATGCACATGCATGAGCATGTGCCTCCTCGTGTGTTCTTGTCCTGGTGCACAAGAACAAACAAAACAGGGACCCAACAAAAACACATTTCGTAGTGCCACTAGTGGACGTTTGGATATCATCTTTATCCTACAGCATTTCTGGGCACTGAGGAAAACTCTAAATTTAAATACTTACCTCTCCTTGTTTCATTGGGAGCTGCCAGTGTGTGAAGTTGCCCAGTTTAAAGAAAGTGGCAGGAACAGGCAAAAAAAAAAGGAACTGAACAAAAAGGTGTAAAAGAGTTCAGAAGCTGCTGCAAAAGTGTCCTCCAACTCACAGTCAACTTAAATAAGTGCTCGTAAGGTATTTGTGCTTATTGATGTGGGATTGTGGAACCATCCAAGTTGTGTTTTCCTGCTCTAGTCATTTGCTGATACACACAAAAAGGAAGTGGGAACAGTGGAACAAGCCCCACTTGAGTATTTTGTTTTATTCTCTTTGGTAGATAGCAGGCAGCCAACATCCCTTGCAAGTCAACTACAAAAGCCATTTCAAAATAAATAGCAGAAATCTGTGCTTTAAGGCTATGTAGGCAATAGCCCGCTGTATGTGCATTCAAAGTCCAAGTCCAGAGGAAGCCTTTTATCAACCTGCTCTTTACACTCAAATTTTTCCCTCCTTTTTTTTTCTTTCTGCCTTTCTCTCTTCTTTCATCCCATCTCTCCTTCCCTTTGTGTCGGTGTCCCAGCACTCGAGCACACTCTAAGCCCTCTGGTTGAGAGCACTCTGGTGGAAAACAAAACATACAGCAGCCTTTCATGAGCCTTTGCTTCAACAAGGCATTTTGTTTGCGTCCATGGGAAGAACTTTTATTTTGTGCTGCTGAAATGGATTGGCCCACAGACTAAAGTGTGTGTGTGTGAGTGTGTGTGTGTGTGTGAGTGAGTGTATTTGTGTGTGGGAGCAATAGCTCTCCACAGAGAAAATATAATTCAGATTGAGATACAAAGAGTTTGAGAGAACAATGATGCACCTTCAAACATTTATATTAATACTTTCATTTCAGACTGGGTTCAGGGTAGCTTGCTGAAATTCTTCCCTCTCTCTCTCCAGGGTAGGGTGCACAATCAATGATTCAATCAGCAACAACTGAGGAAAATATAGAAGATACTGACTCATGACAATATTTTACTTTTCCACAGTGCAACTGTTTGGCCTGTTAACAGTGTAACACATTACTGAGTAACATCTAACACTGATGTCATTTTGTTTTTTAGTAGTAGTGTAGAGCAGTGATTCCTAACCAGGGATACTTGTACCCCAAAGGGTACTTCTGCAGTTCCCAGGGGGTATGTGGAAAATTATGAAGCTCAGCTAATTAGAAAAAACAGAAATTATTTATATTATATTGATATGATATTGATATGATATTTATAGTTATTGTCACAATAACTTACCAATAATAGTCAGCTGTAAGTTGATTAAGACTGCAGAAAGACTAGTTAAGCTACAAGTAAAGATACTGTGCTGTACTGTCACTCCAAATGGAGAAGTACAAATGCAAACTTGGCCAAAACTACTAAAACATACCATTGAACAATAAAGTCATCCCTTTTATCAAAGGAGTATGATAAAGGGGTACTTTGATAGGGCTGTGGAGGTACGTTGGACAAAAAAGGTTAGGAACCATTGGTATAGAGGATTCAAAATGTGAAATTCAGTAATTATTAGGGCTGCACCCTAAACGTCAATAATCCAAATCATCAGATGAGGCACCCCCAATTTGAACCACATGTGGTCAGCCGAATCATTCCTTTTTTCCCACTGCATCATTGTACACAGAATAACACTAAACAGCATGGCAGGCTGTAAACTTTTACTTATCAAAGGAGCCTAGGAGGACAGGCCTAGGAGTGCCTATCCTCCTAGGCTCCTTCGATTAGATTATTGCTGTAAACACATACAAACATATAACAGGCCCACTTAATAAGTAATACTGTCTGCTTCACTCATAACACAGTGAACTGGAGCTACAGTCAAACATTAAAAGTCGGGAATGGAAAGATAAAGTTGTGTGAAAAAGAACAGGTGGTTGCTCTGCTGCTCTTGTGTGGTGCTCAGTGGAGAGCTCAGTAGCCTAACGTTCTGATGCATCTCTTGATTTGTGTGTCTCTCTCTGTCTGTCTGTTTGTCTCTGTCCCTCACGGTTCCGACTAGTCTCTCCCCCTCCATGTTTGTCTAACAACAGTGTTGAGGATTTTACACCTGTTTTTGCCAGAAGTTAAATTTTCCTTCAGTTTCCTTCTGGTGTGGTTAGTATGCGGTGATAAATCACTGTTTATGTCACGAAAAACCATTTATTGTATCACTTGATTCAACATTTTATATTTTAAATACAAATTTTATTTTGTAAACAACAACACTCCTTTCCTGAACATACAAATCCTTCCTCTTTGTTCAAGTTACCCTGACAATGTACACTGCATGGCCTGGAATTATTTTGTTAATCATTTCATGCATATTTAGAGAGTTTCAAAATTACTCTTTCTGGAAATCTGCCATACTCGGTGAAGGAGTTGCATTAATGTGACAGCTCTGTGGATCATACATTAATGTCATGAGGTCGTTCACGCTCCTCTGGTCTGTACCTCTTTGTCCCTCCTGGGAATAAATAGTCAATCTCTCTTTTCTTGTCATAGAGAGACTCTCCATTTTCCCCTTCTGGTAGCTGTGAAGGCTGCCAGTTGACACAGCCATAGCTATCCGTTTTGAAGAAGAGAATTGAAGAATGGCTGGGAACAAGCTCCCTGTGTAAATAGGCCTGTAGCAATTGGTGCCTTTCTGCCAGAGTGCTACAGAGGTTTTTGAAATTATGAAGCTTCCATGCGCATTGTTTAAAATGTGTGCTTACTTTCAAAGTGGAGAGTCCAGAGGTGAATGAGTGGGCCAAATTTTATTGTGAGTTCTGAGTAGTGGGGGAGGAAATGGTGTTTTGGCTTTAATGGTTGTTCTGAAACAGCAGTTGCTCTAGACAATTAAGAAGTAATAGGTTAGCTGGTTGGTATGGATCTTGGATGCATAGACAATTTCTACTATATCCCTCAGCTTGAGGTACAACTGCCAAACTTGGTCTTCTTGATACATGTACCTACAAGAGTAGGGAGAGAATGTAGCAAGCACCAGTTTGGTGATGGTCAAGGCAGATGACCGCCCACCTTGAGCCTGGTTCTGCTTGAGGTTTCTACCTGTTAAAAGGGAGTTTTTCCTTGCCACTGTCGCATAGTGCTTGCTCATGGTGGGAACTGTTGGGTCTCTGTAAATATAAAGAGTCGGTCTAGACTTGCTCTATTCGAAAAAGTGCCCTGAGATAACTTTGTTATGATATGGCGCTATATAAATAAAACTGAATTGAATTGATGCACTTCCTCCCAACTTCTCTCCATCAGCTCTAACCACACAAGGGTGGTTATTGGCATCACTACCTTTGAACTTTAGTTCAGAGATCCTCCCATTCAACTGCACAAATGTGAAGTGCTTCCCAATGGCCTCATAATGACGTGTTATGAGGCAATATGTCACCCAGTGTCATGTACACAGCTAGGAGCTTGTGTTTTTTTTTTTTTTTTTGCCAAATACATCTTGATACAAGATAACTGAGATTGAGGAAGGCAACTCTTGTAAAAGGGTGTTTTCTTTGGAAGTATTACCATCCCTCACATCCTCAAGCACATTTGGATCTTCTGGTAAGTGCACATTATATTCAATTCAGTTTATTCAATTCAGTTTTATTTGTATAGCGCCATATCATACCAAAGTTATCTCAGGGCACTTGCACATCTCAGGGCACATTGCTCTCTCACTGATGGCAGGTTCAACAGTGCTTTTCACTGAGACATACTGGCAAAAACACTCTTACCAGAAGCATAAAAACCCAAGATGAAGGCTCAACATAACTGAAATTCTACAGTCTCTGTCATGTCATCATTTCCCATATCAACAGCATCATCATGCTTACCTATATCATATCATCATTGTCCACGTCTCCATCTCTACAAGCTACTGAGTCCTTTGCATGTTTCCTGCTTGCGTCGGGTGAACGAAGATCTGACACTGAAGAGCTTCTGACAAGCGCTGAAAGGGCAAACAATATTTTTCCGATCCCTAATATGCAACTTTATATGCTCACAGAGAATTGAATAATGTGAAGATTTAAAAGACCATTCCTCAACCTGACAATTCAAATTCACACATTGGAAACCTGAACTTTACACGGTTTCTGGGCCCTTTAATATGCTTGATATATCTAGGGATAGTGTCTGCAGAGAAACAACATTGTTTGCACTTGAAAAACATATTTTATGCATACTAGTTCATTCCTGTATGTAGCTGAAAAGATTGTTGTGGTTTTCTTTGCTGCAGCTCCTCAGCCTGAAAGAAAAGAGCCAAATGGTGCAAGAAAAAACCTGTGAGACTTAAAAATTGGTGCAGTGGAATTTGTTATTCTTGCACGAGTCAGGAATGAGACCCCTGTATGCTCAAGTTAGGTTAGCGAAAAACTATGCAATTTAACTATTGCAGTCTGCCCTGTGATGAAGCTCAGAAAACACATGATCCTATCAAAAATGTTGTAAGGAAAGTCTTTCCTGTTGCGCTTCAACGAGTGACAAGCTTCTCCAAATGGAGCTAGCTAGCTAGCGCACTAACACACACTCATACACGCAGGCACACACACGATTCCAATTTAACTTTTATCCAATAATGTTACTCCTACCCCAAACTGATGACGTTATCAACTAAATGTCGTCAAATCTATCAAAATTTCATGTGCAAATAGTTTATTTTGGTAATATTTATGCACACTAGCTTGGGAAGGAAGGTGTGCCTCTCTATTTCTCTCTCCCAGTGCACTCACACACAGGTAATTGTACATGAGAAAACTGTGCTAAATTAATGTAGCCTACAGTTGCAAAATAGTGAGTTACCCTGCTGAAGTCAAAGGCTGAAGAAAGTGTGGAATATTGTCAGTAAGCTCTTGTAACAAAATTGTGTGGAGAAAAGCAGGTGGCCATCAGCATATAACGTTAAATACTCTCATCCAACAAGACCTCCAACATCAACGACAGAATAGGTCGTTTGTCAATGACTCCCAAAACGACATATATAAGCATACCGGACCTTCGTTGCCATGGTAACAATAACAAACACGTGGTGTAAATATGGGTTGTACTAAGCTGCTGCACAGACGACCTATACGGATGTATTTTGGGGGGTTTTTGGAGTCTCCTCTCATCATTTGTGTAACTGTTAACGTTTTGGAGGATATAAAGATGTGGGGTCCTCCTCTGTCTGCGTGATAACAAAATCTAGGAAACATCTGTGTTTGAGATATGCAAAATGTATCATAAGTAAAGACAAATTATTGTTTCAACTGCATTACTGCATTGTGATTCACAGGAAAAATATATTTACTGTAGAATTGACCTGCCAATGAATTTTGACCATGATGCTTTGCAGATCTACAGCAACATGCTGTATACAGGTTCTACAGTAAGCATTTGGTTACAGAGAAATTTGTTACAGTGAATGGTATGCATGAGCATAGGGGAAGAGCGAGGTGGCTGAAGGGATGGACCGGGAGAAAAAATGTGACAACGCCTTAAAATACACCAAACATACAATGTTTGATGTATGTTTGACCGCCCACCTTGAGCCTGGTTCTGCTCGAGGTTTCTACCTGTTAAAAGGGAGTTTTTCCTTGCCACTGTCGCATAGTGCTTGCTCATGGTGGGAACTGTTGGGTCTCTGTAAATATAAAGAGTCGGTCTAGACCTGCTCTATTCGAAAAAGTACCCTGAGATAACTTTGTTATGATATGGCGCTATATAAATAAAACTGAATTGAATTGAATTGAATTAGTAACAAGCATTGATGGGATATGAGGGCGTACAGATGGAGAGGAAGAGGAGGAGAGAGGAGAGAGGAGCTCAGTGCATCATAGGAAGTCCCCCGGCAGTCTAGGCCTATAGCAGCATAACTAAGGGGTGGCTCAGGGGTCACCTGAGTCAGCCCGACTATAAGCTTTATCAAAGAGGAAAGTCTTAAGCCTACTCTTAAATGTGAGGAGGTTGTCCGCCTCCCGTACACAAACTGGGATCTGGTTCCACAGGAGAGGAGCTTGATAGCTGAAGGCTCTGGCTCCCATTCTACTTTTAGAGACTCTAGGAACCACAAGGAACCCTGCATTCTGGGAGCGCAGTGCTCTAGTGGGGTAATAGGGTACTATGAGCTCTTTAAGATATGATGGTGCCTGACCATTTAGGGCTTTGAAGGTGAGGAGAAGGATTTTAAATTCTATTCTGGACTTTACAGGGAGCCAGTGTAGAGAAACTAATATTGGAGAAATATGATCTCTTTTTCTGGTTCTTGTCAGTAAACGTGCCGCAACATTCTGAATCAGCTGGAGAGACTTAAGGGACTTATTGGGGCAGCCTGATAATAGAGAGTTGCAATAGTCCAGCCTAGATGTAACAAATGCATGGACTAGTTTATCTGCATCTTTTTGAGATAGGATGTGCCTGATTTTTGCAATGTTACGTAAGTGAAAAAAGGCAGTTCTTGAAATTTGTTTTATGTGGGAGTTAAAGGACATATCCTGATCAAAGATATCTCCAAGATTCCTTACAGTTTCGCTGGAGGCCAGGGCAATGCCATCTAGAGAAACTATATCTTTAGATAATGTGTTTCGAAGGTGTTCGGGGCCAAGTACAATAACTTCGGTTTTGTCTGAGTTTAACATCAGAAAATTGCAGGTCATCCAGGTTTTATGTCCTTAAGGCATGCTTGAAGTTTAGCTAATTGATTGGTTTCATCTGGCTTGATCGATAAGTATAATTGGGTATCATCTGCATAACAATGAAAATTTATGGAGTGCTTCCTAATAATGTTGCCTAAAGGAAGCATATATAAGGTCAATAGAATTGGTCCAAGCACAGAACCTTGTGGAACTCCGTGACTAACTTTGGCGTGCATAGAGGATTCATCATTAACGTGTACAAACTGATATCGATCTGATAAATAGGATTTAAACCAGCTTAGTGCGGTGCCTTTAATGCCAATTAAATGTTCTAGTCTCTGTAATAGAATGTGATGGTCAGTGGTATCGAATGCAGCACTAAGATCTAGTAAGACAAGTACAGAGACAAGTCCTTTGTCGGATGCAATTAGAAGGTCATTTGTAACTTTCACCAGTGCTGTCTCTGTGCTATGATGCACTCTAAATCCTGACTGAAAATCCTCAAACAGCTTGTTGTGTAGAAAGTCACACAACTGATTGGCGACTGCTTTCTCAAGGATCTTAGAGAGAAAAGGAGGGTTAGATATAGGTCTATAATTTGACAAAATCCCTGGATCAAGAGTGGCCTTTTAAAGAAGAGGCTTAATTACAGCTACTTTAAAGGACTGTGGCACATAGCCTTTTAATAAGGACAGATTGATCATATCTAGTACATAAGTGCTAACTAAGGGTAAAATTTCTTTAAGCAGCCTAGTTGGGACGGGGTCTAAGAGACACATTGATGGCTTTGATGAGGAAATCATGGAAGTTAGTTGATTAAGGTTGATGGGAGAAAAGCAGTCTAAATGTACAGGTTTTACAGTTGTTTCTAAGGTTCCTGTGTTTGAAGATAAGTCAGTACCAACTGAGGGCAGGATGTGCTGAATTTTGTCTCTAATAGTTAGAATTTTATCATTAAAGAAGCTCATAAAGTCATTACTACTGAGGTCTATAGGAATACATGGCTCAACAGAGCTGTGACTCTCTGTCAGCCTGGCTACAGTGCTGAACAGAAACCCGGGGTTGTTCTTATTTTCCTCTATTAATGATGAGTAGTAAGCTGCTCTGGCATTACGGAGGGCCTTCCTATAAATTTTAAGACTAACTTGCCAGGCTAAACGTGATTCTTCCAGATTGGTGGAACGCCAATTCCTTTCAAGTTTTCGCGATGTTTGTTTTAATTTGCGGGTTTGCGGGTTATACCATGGAGCTAACCTCCTCTGTTTTATTATCTTCTTTTTAGAGGGGCGATAGAGTCGAGTGTTATTCGTAGTGAGCCTGCAGCACTATCAACAAGATGATCAATTTGGGAGGGACTAAAGTTAGCATAGGAGTCATCTGTTACATTGAGACATGGAACCGAATTTAATGCCGATGGAATCACTTCCTTAAATTTAGCTACAGCACTATCAGATAGACATCTAGTGTAGGAATGTTTGCCTAATGGCGTGTAGTCCAGTAATAGGAATTCAAAAGTTAATAGAAAATGGTCTGATAAAAAAGAATTCTGTGGAAAGACTATTAGATGTTCAATTTCCATGCCATAAACAAGAACAAGGTCGAGGGTGTGGTTAAAACAGTGAGTGGGTTTATGTACACTCTGACAGAAGCCAATCGAATCTAATAATGAGATAAACGCAGCACTAAGGCTATCATTTTCTACATCCACATGAATATTAAAATCACCTACAATAATTATTTTATCTGTTTTAAGAGCTAAACCTGATAAGAACTCTGAGAATTCAGATAAAAATTCAGAATACGGTCCAGGAGCTCGGTACACTGTAACAAATAGAATTGGCTGAGGTGTTTTCCAGGTTGGGTGTGAAAGGCTAAGAACAAGGCTTTCGAACGAGTTATATTTTAGTTTAGGTTTAGGTTTGATTAATAGGCTTGAGTCAAAGATGGCTGCAACTCCACCTCCTCGGCCTGTGCCTCGAGGAATGTGAGTATTAATGTGACTGGGGGGAGTGGATTCATTTAGGCTAACATATTCATCATGACACAGCCAGGTTTCAGTAAGACAAAATAAATCAATATTATGATCTGATATTAGATCGTTTACTAGAACAGCTTTAGATGAGAGAGATCTGATGTTTAAGAGTCCACATTTAATTCTCCTATTTTGTTGTACTGTTGCTGTGGAGGTTTTACTTTTTATTAGGTTTTTATGTGTAACTCCTCTTCTTTTTACTTTGGATTTAAATAATTTAAGTGGTCTGGGGGCAGACAACCTCTCTGTGGAGTTTAGGGTGGGTAACTGCTCTAATGGAAGCGCAGAGAAGCGTGTAGGACTGCAACTCTGCCACACACTAGGTGGTAGGTGGCAGTAATGCACTTGAAAGCGACGATGGCATCAACTGGCCTTTCGTAATATGCATGCGCGCGCTCATACAGCAGGGCTGCTTTTTGGCGGAACAGAGAAGGCAGAGCACGGAGGACGGGTTGGGGAGGGTGTAATATGCTGCTTCCTGCACTTTTCCTAGATTAAGGGAACGGATTATAGTGAGAAATTGTGGTTGGTCTTGAGTTACACATTCTATAGTATATCAAAGTGATCTCTAAAACTTTGTGCTTATGGTATTTTGTTCAGTTTTTGGAAAAGTTTGTCATTGATTAAAATATGTATGCGTGGAGATCAGTGGCTCACAATTTAGAGCAGGCATACAGTTTAATTGGGCATGATACGTTTTGAATTATGAAAAAAAATATGGGCAACTGTAGTTGTAGTTAACACAAAATGTCAACAGTTTGCAAATTTCAACTACACTAAAGGAGATGTGCAGACTTTTTCTGTTCCAAGGTTGAGTGGAGTGGTTGTATTTCTGTCAACTATAAATATTTCACATGATCAAAAGCATAAGCTACTGTAGTCAGTATATAATGGATAAAATTCTGGTCTAAAGGATGACTGAGTATTATTTTAAAAATCTGTAAAAATTGTTACTGGCATTGTGATTTCATAGGTAAAAGAACGTCACACAATTATAGAATTAGATGTTAAATGCACTTTGTTTCTAACTTGAATCATTTTTCTTTTACAGATATCTAATTCTAGCTGTATGCCAGGGCAACCTCTTAGATCTTGTAAGTATCTAGGCTACAAAGATATTGATTTATAATACACTTAAAAGTCAATACATCAGATGACCAACAATGAAACTCATTTTGAAGTTCAGATTAATCAACATAAAAAGCATAAACACAAGCATAACAGGCTTAATGCATAGTTTAAAACATTTTTGCAGGGTTTAATCTAGGCTTTTATGTTGACCCTCTAATATTTGGCAGTAACCCCCAAGAAAAATAATGATTTCCTCCTGTATCAAACACTGCTTTCACATTATATATCACATTCTCAGTACTAGTTATTTGAATTGACTTTTCCTCTGCAAATAAATGAAATGTCAAAAAAACTCCACAACTGAGTTACATGACCCGTTGTCTGAGGTTTTCATCTGTAATATGGTTTCGCAGATCTGTGCTGTAAATCATTTTATCGTTTTTTTCTTAAGGAGCTGGCTGTGTTTAATGTTTAATTGTCCAGCTGAAAGACAGCACTTGTTAATGACCCCACAACTGATAAATATTTCTTTGTCTTTGTTCATAGATATGTGAATGTGGCCATGTAAAGTGTGTATCCCTGGAATTCTTAGCCTTCTGAAATCACAGAAGAACAGAATTCAGAAGTTTAGAGTTGCCTTAAATTAGCATTAATAAATTGTTAAAATGTGAAATAAGGTGGTCTGACTTCTTTTTAAAAAAATGTATTGTAGTTAGATATTGTTGTAGGAGTGGGGTGAATGGAAAAACATTTTAAAATGTGAAATATCTGCTTATAAATTTAAAATATATTAAGAAAAGTACATTAAGTTGATGCATTTTAAGTAAATTAGGTTTATTGCACAAACCTGGTTATTAACTATTTTAAACACATTGGATTTATTAATAATAATACATAAACCTGGTTATTATGAATTTTAACCAAATCGGCAAATCGGATGGAAATTTTATATGCAATTGAAATACATAAAGTAAAGTTCCATACTTATTTCTCAGTTAGAAATAAGTATGGGGGAATAAAAAGCAGATTTCCACATTTGTGAAATACACAAAAAGCAATGAATGAGTTTGGAGGGTTTGGAGTTTCTGGACCTTTGACAGAGCTACAGAGTCATGGAAAGTAAGGTACCTTAACTAAATACTGCTGATGAGTAATTACTTAAGTCATTTATTTTCAGTGAGTAATAACATTGCATGTTGGCCAATAATAGAATAATTTCTAAAGTTATATTTCTTCTCATACGTTTTTGTTGCCCTGCCCACATTTCTTTACATCATAAACTTAGCACATCAGTCATTGTTCCAACAGTTATTTAGTTTTCTGACCCCCTGTTTAATAATCGTTCATTGTGAGCTCTACCTGCACAGCTGGCATCACTAGCATCTGTGCCACTCTCCCCCTTTTGCATTGTTGGTTTTGGTCTTTTCATGGTACTTGTTGAAAATAACAAAATTAAATAAATAAATAAAACACAGAATACTGCCACTCCTATCCATCAAAATGAACTATTTTAAGCTACATTTATTTGATGTGTAATATAATTTGCCGTATTAATTTCTTTGCATTCATCTCAACTAAGGTTACTGTAATGCTCTTTTTGCTGAGTTACCCAAACAGACAATTGCAGAATTAACAAAAATTGTACAGTTCCCCAATACATTTCTGACCTGCACACTGACTACAACCAGGTCACTAGGTGCTGGTTTTCTAATTGTACCTATAATGAGATTCAGATCTTTGAGGTTGCTTTAAGTGTGGTCCTGGTCTGGGGAACAAACAGTCTGGTGACCTGAGATCTGTCCAAACTGTGTCTACATTCAAAGGCAAACTGGGTGGATATTACTGTCTTTGGGATATTGTTGCATTTTCTTGTATTTCTCAAATGTATTTTTCTTTATATTACTTGCCAAGTGTGTTATATATAAAAATGTCCTTTGCATTTTAATGTAAAACACTTTTATATACAGCAAATTTGTAATGAAATATGCTATGCAAATAACACTGACTTACCATTATATATTCATCGTGAAGTTCACATTCTGTTTACTGATGTTTCAGGAAATAGACAAGGACACACTGGCAATCAGCTTTTCTTGTATTTTTCAATTTTGCTACAGACAGAAACTAAAATCACACCAAGTTTTACAGTGGAGAAATATTAAGTGAACACATATTGCCTTCATCTGATCGCTCCACCGTGTCGGTGCATTTGCATGAAGTTGAACTCTGCGAACTTTCTCCAGTCACTGACATGCCTTCACCAGCCTTTGCTCCGCTCGCTGTCACTTCTCATCTCCCAGCAACCAAATAAAATTAACGCTTGCTTTGTCTTTTTGTCAGTACTTGTGTGAATGCAGTACCATTAAAGCTTCTTTAATTAAATGTGATGCAGCATTTTATCATTGAGAAAACTTCCTCCTACAACTATTCCTAAGCATCCTTTTATTGACTTAGAGAGTGACAACTTGAATTACATGAACAGAGACCAGCAAAACAGAGTTTGGACTATCTTTGTGCAGCATCAGTACTGTTGACAAGATCAGACAGCTGCTTTCTTCCTTCTGTGTTGTAAGGCAGACAGATTCTAGAATTTGCTTCTATCACAGCTGTGTTTCGGTCACTTGAGGAGAACTGCACAAATCTATGTTGTATCACTCCCATGCATACAGTTTGAAAAAGGAATCTGGAATAACCGACTCAGACTCAATATACGGAGATAAAAACATTTTTAATTAAACAAGGTAGGCATATTTAACATCTTTAAAATGTAGTGAAAAATAACCAACAAAATGTAGTCAAAATAACCAACAAGTATAACACACTAAAGAAGTAGTCTTTTGAATTACGTTACATTACATACGTCATTATTTCAAAGAGAATCAGCATTAACCAATGGATAAAGTTGTTTAGTCAGATACATTTGCTAGAATCATTAATTAGCCCCAGTCCTTAAAGCCTTGCCAAAATAAAAGATGAAACACTTCTGTTTAAGCACATATCTAACCTTTGTGTATTCCGTCTTAGTAAGTTGTTTGAGTGCAGCTAACAGACATTCCTACATTCTGTTTATCAGTAGCATACTCATACACTCTTGGCAGGTCAAGCTCTTGTGGGCTCTAGGGCGTAACCACACATTCGTCGTGTCCCCCCCAGTACTGAGAAACTACCAATCTGTCCCCATCAATATACAGTACAAATTAATAAACAAAACAAAATAAATATGTCCTCCTTTTATGAACCCTGTCATCGGATCTGTTTGTTGGTATTTCCTGTTTATTTTCAATTTATTTTTGTTTGTTAAGGAAAATATAAGTCCCCCAATGTCTATACCATGGTTACGCCCTTGTGTGGGCTTGCCATCTTTTAAAATGACATCCTGTGACACCAGTCATTCTTAGCCAGTTGAGGTGCCCAAAATGTTTTGTAGTGGAGACGCGTGCGTTTATACTTGTTAGAAATGTACTTCTAAAAGCTACCAAAAACCTAAAACTGGGCTTACTAAACACTTTTAAGGCTGACTAACTCTGGCATACCCACCATAGACACACATTGCTTGCCTAGCATCAATAAGGCTGCAAGCAAGAACAATACAGCATAGACTTACATTGTCATTAATCATCATTATCATCATTAAGGGCCTGTGTCCACATAGCGTTTTTTTCTGAGCGCCAGTATTCTTTCAGTTGAGGAGTGATCACACGCGGCTGCCTACAGAAAAAGCGCTGCACCCAGCGTCTTTTTTCAGAGCACTCCAACTTTTTTGTGCAGCCGCTCTGAGCGCTTCTAGTTGAAGATCTCTGAACCTTTCAGAAAGGCGCTGGTGTCGTCACTGGCACTTTATTTTCAAGCAACCAATCATATATAAGATGGGGCTCGTCACCCTGGCAACCAAGAAAATGGACGAGAAACTTGCTCTGATCGTGTCTGTCTGTCCTGAGCTTTATGATATGTCAGACAGAGACAGAAAAACCCATTTGTGGGAGCAGATTGGCCGGACGCTGAGTGTTGCTGGTGAGTGTTGTGCTTTTATCACCCTATGCATTGTAACCTTGTTGTTAGCTGTGTAGTGTTGTCATAGAAACAAAACCCACGTTTTTCTCTCACCACACAAGTGCTTCATCCCAATGCTCCCCAGGGCCCTGCCATCACTTTTCTGCCAGAAAAAAAAACCGCTAAACAGGTAATTTTAGGCCTTTGAACAAACAATAGATGTTGTTTTTCCTTGGAGAACAGTCTTGGGTTACTCTGTAACACTATATATAGTATATTACTGTACAGTATCTGATATATCTGTTGTTGTGAATACGTAAATGTGAAGTCCTCCAATGTAACACAACCTCACCTTTTCAAACGTAATTTCCAGAAATATTGTCTTGTATTCAGGCAAATAATACATAAAAAGATATTTACAGTATGAAACTCTACTGCTGAAAACATTTTTTCAATTAAGAGTTTCAATTTTAATATAATATTTCAGTTTTCCTAAAACCTGTGTCAGGCAAGGTCTGCTCTCAAACACAAAAACGCTTCAAAACACAAAAGATCCGCTGTTGATTTCCTGTTCTTGCAACTTCCAGTGGAGTGTTCTGAGTGAATCTTGAGGGAGCTGGGTCTTATTTTTCAAATAGGCCCTTGTTAAGTATTAGTTTAAGCTTTGTCTAGGAGAGAAGTCAGTTTTCTCTGTGTTGACTCAGACTATAGTTCTTAGACTCAAATTAGGTGGTCTTACAGCCCTCTTTACACTTGTCAATATTCGTTGTATTTCTCAGGATGGTTATAATCATGCCCTCAGATCCAAGCCCTGATGATGCAAGCACAAGCTGAGAAGCAGCAAGAAAAAATAATTTTACCCCGTAGACCTCTAATAGACCTCTAAAATACAGACTTAATCAGAAAATCAGAATCAAAGAACAAAAAGTCAGTGTAGTGATCCTTTAAAGGAGAGACCAAGACCCAAGACATTTAATGATCTTGAATATTAGAGGAGGTCAAATGGACTGAAGGCAGTGTGAATGGCAATGTCTGTCTTTGCATGTGTGTGGGTTTTTATATAATCATAATGAACAAAAATGTTGTAAAAACTCGAACCTTTTCTTCTTATTTACATGTCCGCAGTTACTATCCATTCAAAAACAGGATGTCAACCAGTGTGTGTGCATGTGTGTTTGTGTGTCCCCCCAGAGCGAGGGAAATGCTACCGACATGTGTAAGGAGCCTTTGTCTAGTGGACTGCAGTAACGCCCTTGAAGAAGTGCCCCCATGGTCTCAGAAGAGACCTTTCTCCTCGTACACAATATTCACAGACATGAACACACACATTATGTGAATGTGGAGTTCAACGGTGTTCACACTTAACATAGTTGGATGGGTTGACAACTTTACATTGCTGCCACAGGAGGCCAAAGTTGGGTCTCCAGCACAGACAAAAGTCTTAACTTCTAGAAAATGTTTTACAGTAATTTTATTTTTTACAATAGTAGACAACATCTTATTTACACCAACATGGCAAGCCACCGATGTATTTTAATATTGTATTACTGAATACAGCTGCTGTGGCAGCAAACATTGTTGCCATGAAGGTGTCAGCAGAGTAAAGGCCTGGTCACACCAGCATTTAAGTAAGTAAATCTGTGCAAATATTTTGTGATGATTTCAACTTTCATCATCCAGAACAGAGGAAGCTAATTTAGCATAGGCTATTAGCTGTCTTGCACCAACCACTTTTATTTAAAAGAGGCATTGTTTGCAGTCAGTTGTAAAGCTGTAATTATGTTTCTCTGGGCTGCACATAGGTGAACGTGCACAAGGGTTCCTCACATCCGTCCCCTTTTACCCTTTATACTATACTTACATTTGTTTTCGTCTCCATGTTGAACCTGCCTCCCGACAGGAGTTGAACCAACCAATCAACTTGCTTGCATGTTGGCTTCTCTTAGAATAAACTGTATGAACTCACTGTCCCGGTAGCAAGCGACTGTGCTAGCAAGTTCCTGGTGGGCTAAAAGTTTAGCAGCAGTCAGCTGGTAAACAAGTTGTTTGTGAATGAGCCACTGATAAAGCATGAATTAAGCAGCTGAAAATGTGACTTCAGTGCTTTGATATGGGCTATTAGGTGCAGCAGTTTAAGAGATAATATCAAAACATTTTCAAAACTGCCTTTCTCACAAACAAATCACTTGTTCTCCGTGACCTAACTTTCTACCAAATTTCATTCAAACCAAAGTTATTGGAATATCAAGCTAAAAAATGAACAACCTAAAACCATACAGTAAACCTTCTATAGCTGTTTATCATCTAACAGGAAGGAAAAGGTTTTATATAGAGAAAATGCTGACAAGTGAATATGAACTGATGCTGAATGGTTGGTTCTGTTTGAAGTGGAGAGGAAATGCTACTTCATTATCATCACATTTGACCAGTGAAGATGAAACGAGAATCAGATAGGGAGGTCAGTGGGGTCATGTGGAGCTGCCTGGGGTTTCCCTTTCACCTCTGACAGATGGATGGCCTTCAGGCAGAAGCATGTGAAGGGGCCCCCAGTGCTGACAATGCATACACTGCTTCCTTCCTCCAGCAGCCTCTCACTCAGACAGACAGATACAAACACACACCACCTGAATCTTTTCTGCCCCCTTTTTTTCTTACAGTCGAAGGTGATTGACAGATCACATTCTACCAACCTGTCAAACATTTCACTGCTGCAGTTGTGTCCAGTGGACTCAATAGTGTGTGTGTGTGTGTGTGTGACTGGGTATGTTTTTTCTTTTGGTTCATGTTTGTGAGTAGATTCCGTTCATTCAGTTGAAGTATTTCTTTGGATTTGGATTTATTTTACTTTTTCTATTGGACAATGTTTCTTGTTTTTCTTTTTAAATGAATAAACATAAGCACTAATTGCTGATTATCTCAACCAAACCACCTACCACTGTCACTCATGCATAAAACACAACACCTTTAGAGAAGTAGTAGTCCATATGTCGAACCTGGTGGGACTGATGCAAATTCTAGATTTTGAGTTTGAGTTATCAGTTTACTGTGATGTGCCCTGCTGGGAAAAAATTTAATAAAATCAAGTTGCTAAAAATAGCTTTCTATAGCAGCTCAGTGAAAATTTACCTGGATGTATCCTCTTAAGGGTTAGGGTTAGTATGTATACTCAACAAGAAATAGGCGAATCTAATGAAAATGAATCTCCATCCATTTTCTACACCTGCTTCTCCTGCTCATGATTGTGTGTGGTTGGAGCCCAGTGTCTAATGACACAAACACTGAGAAACAGAAACAGACCAACACATTCACACCTACAAACAGGAGTTTCCAGTTCACATAAACCTACATGTGTTTGGACTGTGGGAGGAAACGCAAATAGGCAACTCCACACAGAACTGGACAGGCCACAGCTGACCATGTTATGTTCAAAACCAGAACCCTCTTGCTGTGAGGCCACAGTGCTAATCATTTGATAGACATGGCCAATCTTTGAAGTAAAAACCAGTTTCATTTACTCTCACATTCAGTGATTGTCTTTTTTGTGTTTTATGGCTTCTATGTGCTACACTTTCAGTTTAATGTGAATCATCCTTGTGTTTGTCTAGCAAAACATGGAACTCATCAAAACATTGCTCAATAGCACCATTTTGGTAAACACAATCTTTTGCTAAACCTAACCAAGTAGTTTTGTCGCCTAAATCTAAGGTGACGTGACATGAGTGATCAACCATGTGAATAGCTGCTATACCTACTAGTAGGTATAGCAGGCCCCTTCTAACCCATTCCTATGAGGCTGATAATGACTGACAACGCCCATTTAATCAAGTGATAACATTCAAAACAGGTGCTCTGTGAGGCTGCAATTTGGCAATGTTAACATGCTGATGTTTAGCAGATATATTTACAATGGTAAACATCTTTGGTTTGTTAGCATGCTAACATTTGCTAATTTGCTAATTAGCACTGAACACAAAGTACAGCTGAGGCTGATGGGAATGTAATTTTACAGTTATTTTGTATTAATAAGTATTAGACCAAATAGCATCAGACAATTTGAAATTTTGAACTGATGATGGTGCTGGATGTTAAATAGTTACATGTCCATTTAATCTTGTGGGGAACATGAATTTAGAATGTAATGGTCATCCGATATTTATTGAGACATTTCTGTTTGGACCAAAGTGCTGGACACCTTTTTAGCATTGCTAAAAAGTTTATTCCTACAGGACTATTTATAGCATTCATATTCATAACAGTAACATGTTTTGCTAAATCTTAAGATAAAGCTTCTTCCCATTTCTAATGTAATTTTGTTTGAAATAAATACCCACACTAAAAGCTGCATTTCCTTTCCAGCACTTGGGGTCAGGCAGAAACCACAACACTGACATATTATCACCTAATAAAGATGTTGCAGTTAACACGTTAGCACACTATTGTCCACATCCAGCATTCACAAAGCAATATAGCATTTATTTGAAGTTATGTAGCTCTGGTTTGGTCTCCACCAACTCCTGAGAAAAATATCTGGCTCTTTGGCTGCTAAATGCTCCTCTACAGTATGTTCACTATTTAGTCGGTAACTTTGTTTGACAGCCATTCGGTTGTGGACAGGTTGCGTACACAGGGTTTATCAGATCATCAACTTTGTTTTGATTCCCGGCTCCTTCTGTCCACATGTCGAAGTGTCCTTGGGCAAGACACTGAACCCTAAGTTGCTCCTGATGGAGGCCAGCACCTTGCATGGCAGCTCCGTCACCATCAGTGTGTGAATGGGTGAATGAGACCAATCTGTAAAAGCACTTTGGGAACCGTTAAGGTTGAAAAAGCGCTACGTAAGTGAAGTCCATTTACCATTTACCATTTAAATTTACTCAGTAAATAGCATTTAAACAGACACAAAGATATTTCTTATTATGCTGACGTCAGGAGTAAAGGCCTTGGTGTATATCAAACAAAGTGCTTGCTGGACCATTTAATAGTGGCTGAAACCCCTGTTCCATCAGGGGTAATCGTATAACTTTCAGACAATCAGACAATCACACCTTCTACAGGATATGCAGTGATTGGTGATTTCATTCTATACACAATAATATGAGTCAGAAAGTGTGCACCATTATCCCCATTTGTATCATTTATAGTGGAAAGGCTACAAAGACACAGTGTTCTTAGAGAAATCATGGATGCAGGTAGGAGAAGGCAATGGCAACCATTCTGGCTACTCGGAATAGGTATAAACACTTTTGCTTTTAAACCTGGTTGGACGTCTTGTAGTACAGGTAGTTTGTTTGTTAGAACACACACCAAGGCCTTTAAGTCATGGCTGGGTAATGAAGGAAAAAAGAAGGAGCCTGGTTAAGAAGGAAGTGGGCGTGTCTGTCTTCATTCCAGTGGGTTTCCACAATGACTGAACACTGAATGCTGCCCTGCTGCTCCTTTATCTTTACACAGCAGAGCCCCTGCATTCTTATCCTAATCCCAGTGCACAATGGACAGGTATCAGATATGGACAATACAAACCTAAGAATCAAACCGCTGGGTATACTGAAAAAAATGTCAAAACAAATTTGTCCTGTGAAAGTTTCTAATACTATATAATTATAGAGGGTAAGTAAAGGTTTAAGTGAAGCGTGCAGAAAAGAGTGAGATAAAAAGTTGATTTCAAACCATGTCAAGATGGTGAACCAGTCCATCACAGGGGGCTAATGCATTTCTTTATAATGGATTTTAAAAAAACAATAAATGTCTGAATAGGCAACCCGCCATGCAATCAGAGTATTTTAGTGGATTTTCTACAGTGTTTTATGACAGGAAGATAATAGAATGAGAAGTAAAGCTGGAGATACTTTTAAAGGAAACTGTCATTTCTAACTATTGCTTAGGTCTTTGTTTACATTCAGAAACTCGTTAGATTTAAATTCAAAATGTGTACAACAAATACAGTGTGATAAACTCAAAGTAATGTGTTCCTAAAATGTTCTGACATTTTGGAAAACAACAACAGAATTGACATGATGGTTCAAAGATATGACTGACATAGAATACCCTGATGAGTATAAGAATCAATAAATATCAGTTAAGGTGGATACAAAATTGAGGAAAACGCAGGTCTAGGGTCTAGTATCAAGGAGGTTTTTTTTGTTTGTTTGTTTGTTTGTACAGTGCATTTAAGCTGCCAAATCACCCCTCTGAGATGTGATGGTGGTTGTGGTTGGCCTGTTGTCAGTCAATACATGTGTAAAGGTGTCATGAATCAAAGCAGAAAAGGACACACTGTTGGATTTTAGTGCTGTTCTGTCTAAGGTGCACACAGGCTTATTACAAATGAACAAAGTGTTGTGAACGTCAGTCACATGGACTGACAGGTAACTCATCCATTGGACAGTTTTGGTGACTTTTAATTCAGAGACATCAAAGTTACATGGACCCGCACGAGGAAACAAAATTAGTTTACTGTGTTTACTTGACAGCAAATCATGTTGCACTCAACTCTGATCGTACGTTTCATCTTCTCTGGTGGTCTTAATAGCCGAGAGCTCACAATGAAATAAAAAAATATCAGCACAGACTACAGCTCCACCTCATCCATCATAAAAAACAGAGAAGGATACAACAAATAGAGGAAAGACATGATGTGTCCTCCTGTATACTGTGGCATGATGAGAAAAAAGGCTATCATCAGGTTAACTTGCATTGTTTAGCTTTTGTCCCGAGATGAGCTAAGGTTGTGTTTCCACCACAGGCAAACCAAACCAGAGTTCAGTTGAGAGCACACTGTAATCCACCTTTTCAGGCAGATTTAGTGTGGTTGTTTGGTCTGCCCCAGGTTGCAAAAGGCAATGTTCACACCCTTGTAAAAAACACAAATTATTTGAATAAAATATTTCATTTTTACAATGATGGTGTGAAGGGTAATGCAAAGGTCTAAATTATGGTGTAACGTAAGCTAAGATAAACTGTATTCTGCTGTTCTCACATCTTCTGTACTTGCTAAATATTTCATGTTTTAACTATCCTTCTAAGGTTTTTGTTGCATAGTTTTGTGTGTCATTTTGGTTTTACGTTTCAATTCAATTCAGTTACTTTATTTCATCAGGTTAATCCACTCAGTATCAGTACTGTCTTCCTAGAAGTTCTGGGCACATAATAAAAATTAACAAAGGACAGGACACAAACAATAAAACAATTGTGACTTATCAAGCAATATCATTTCAATTTACACATGAAAGCCCGTAGACCAGTTTGTTCCCTTGATTCCAGATATTGGCCCATAATATGCCGTTGAATGCAACGGTTTTGGCTGCAGGGATCTCTAGGATCTGTGGATCCCACCTTTTATAAGCCTTAGCTGCTGACCTTGTGCTACATTACTCACAGTAGGGCGCGGGCTGACACTTGGCACACATTTGAATCGGTTTCCCAAACAGCAAATCCCTTCCACCGCCCCCCCTGTCAGAAAGTTGCCCCTCTGTCATCCCCCCTGTCAGAAAGCGGCCCCTCTGTCATACCCCCTGTCAGAAAGCGGCCCCTTTGTCATCCCCCCTGTCAGAAAGCGGCCCCTTTGTCAATTTGACAATTGTGAAACAAATACGTCCCCGTTTGTCAGCACGCCAAACGTCAAGCGGTTTCCCTAACGTCAAAATCGTGAGGGGCCAGCGTTCATGGCTCACCCTGGAGCTGGCTGTGGACGTGATTCACCACCTCCAGAGATTTCAGGGGCGCATCAGCTTAGCCTTCCCGGCAGAGAGTGCGCGTTCCTCTGCGTAAAACTCGCCGAGCAACGGCCTATGGAGGACCGTGATTTTTGATTTAATACGGTGCCCTGGAACTGGCTGACGGGCAGAGGGGCCCGTGCGTCACGGGATCACCCCGGTGTCCTGGAACTGGCTGACGGACAGAGGGGCCCGTGCGTCACGGGATCACCCCGGTCTCCTGGAACTGGCTGACGGGCAGAGGGGCCCGTGCGTCACGGGATCACCCCGGTCTCCTGGAACTGGCTGACGGGCAGAGGGGCCCGTGCGTCACTAGCTATGAACGCGCTTCACAACCTCCAGAGATGTCAGCGGAGCTTTAGCGGAGACAGCCCGGCAGGCAGTGCGTCTCCCATGCGTAAAACGCGCCGAGACACGGCCTGTGGAGAGACAGCTATGAACGCGCTTCACAACCTCCAGAGATGTCAGCGGCGCTTTAGCAGAGACAGCCCAGCAGGCAGTGCGTCTCCCGTGCGTAAAACGCGCCGAGACACGGCCTGTGGAGAGACAGCTATGAACGCGCTTCACAACCTCCAGAGATGTCAGCGGCGCTTTAGCGGAGACAGCCCGGCAGGCAGTGCGTCTCCCGTGCGTAAAACGCGGCGAGACACGGCCTGTGGAGAACTGTGATTATTATTATCATCATTATTATTATTTATTTTTAATTATTATTCAGGGGGTGCTTCAGAATTATCTGCCCAGGATAGAGGCATCGTTCCTGTCTCACGTGAGGCCAACGAGGGCGTGTTTTTTGCTCACGTGGTGGCCTGCAACGGCTCAATTCTCTGCACGCCAAATGGCAAACGGTTTCACCTTTGTCTCTGGTCTCAGCCAGTCACAGACAGTCTCCAGCCGGATTTGGAAATTCACTCCGCATATAAGAGTGAAGTTTCGGCTTTGGTTTTCCCTCATTTTCCACAGAACACGCTGGAGGTAGGTTGTGTTTCTCTTCTCCCCGATTTCGATGGGAAATTGCATGTTTATCACAGCGGTCTAATCGCTTTTTTTTCTTCAGCAATGACACTTCCAAAGAAGTCCTCCACCTGCCCTCTCTGTTTCAAGGCTTTTGCGGCACTGTCCAATCACTTCAGACGGACACACAATGTGACGAACCTGGATGAGCGGAGGATTCTCCTAAACCACGCCGCCCGAAGGGTAAACATCAGGGACCTTGCCTGTCCGGTCTCTGGATGCGCGTACAAAAGCACGAGACTGGACAGGCACCTGAGGGAAAGCCACCCGGAGCTCAGCAAAGAAGAGGCGGAGGTCCACTTAAATAGGGTAAGGAGAAATAAAACTATCGCCCTCCTGGCTGGAGGTGGAGGAAGAACCAGAGGCTGGTTATGGAACTGGCCGACCTCCGGAAAAAATACAGGCGGCTGTCACAGGCCGTCTCCGGTCGCAGAACGCCCGAGTCCGGCGTGGTGACAGAGCGGACGGATCTGCTGCAGGGGGCGGCGGATGATGATGATGAGGAGGAGGAGGAGGAGGGGGAACGGGCCGCAGAGGAGGAACGGGCTGTGGTGGTGGTGGAGGAGGAGGAGGAAGGATTGGGTGAGGAGGGGGATTACAGCGGGCCATCGCTGACCAAAAGACCGAAGGAAGGAGTCGTGCGCGGGCTCATCCAAAGTAGTGGAAGAATGCCGGGTCTGCGCCATCTGATCTTCCCCAAATACATTGCAAGTTACTTGGAGGATTACCAACATTACCAGGAGGGAATCTGCCCTTCTACCAAGCATCTCGAAAACGCCTACTCCAAGGTGAGCCGCGTGAAGTCTTTTGTTTATTTCATGGCCATGGGAAAACGCAACCTACGCAGCTGGATGTTTCTGGATGACGGGGCCCAGATCAGAAAGTGAGTGAGTGTGACCGGCTTTCATAATCATTTCTCGGGTTGCTGCCCGGCCCGTGGTCCCTGACCTTGTGCTTTGTGCTTTTTTTTTTGTTGCTTTTTTTTTTAATTTAACAGATGGTCCTCCCATCTCCTGACTACGGGCAAGACGGTGACAACGGCGAACTTTTATATGAGAAACGTGTACCAATTCCTCCAATATATGAAGGAGACCCCCCCTCCCCTCTGCCGCCTGTCCCAGGCCCAGCTGACCGGCGTGGTGAGAGACGTCAAATCGGCCCTCACCAACATCACAAAAAAGGTGGTCCTGCACCAAATGCAAGTGAAGGCGGAGAAGAAGGTCGTCTCCAGGGATAGCCTGAAGAAGTGCCGGGACACGGCTGGGGCACGAATCCCCGCACTGCTGGGTATGTAACCAGCTGTTTAGCCCGGGCGGGCGGGGGTGTGCGCGCGCGCGGGTAAATGCATCTCCGAGGTGGTTTACTTTTGGCGTGTCCTCCGCTCAGATGAAATGAAGAAGAACGGCTCACAAGCGCTGAGGTATAGCTTCTACGGATACTTCTCGGCGTTGTGGCGTGTATCTACGGCCACCGTCCCAGAGTCCTGACCAACATGACGGTGGAGGAAGTGGAAGCAGCGAAGACCACCGGCGGCCTCCGAGGGCTTTGTGGTCTCAGTAAGTACGGGGGTCTCCGCTGACGTGTGCCCAAAATTTGAGTTCGATCTGACGGGGCGTCTAAATGTGGTTTTTTAATTTAATGTATTTCCCCCCCCCTCCGCATTGCAGGTCAGCAACCACAAGACCAGCAGGGACTTAGAATACGAGTGGCTGGAGACGTGGCTGGAGCTGCGCGAGCGCTGCAGGCCCACGTCGGATCGCGTGTTCTTTGCTGCTGGAAAAGGGCCGGCACGGAACCTCGTTCGATACATGCAGGGTGCCTGGGCGGAGATGGGATTGCCGGGAAAGCCCAGCTTCATCGACCTCAGGACCGCCGTCTCCGCACACGTGAGTCACACTGCGTCACAGCGGTGCCTACCTCAGTTTAACCTTTGCCGGCACCACCGTCTCGCAGGCCAAAAATGTGCATTCGGCGGAGGTCAGAGACAAGATGGCGACATTCATGTGCCATAACACCTCCACGGTGGACAAGTTTTACGCTCTGAACCTGGATGTGGCGCAGTCCAGGCAGATGCGCCGTCGTTTCGAGGAGGCCACATCATCCAGCAGCCGCACCGCGGGGGATGCAGCATCCAGCAGCCGCACCGCGGGGGATGCAGCATCCAGCAGCCCCGCTGCCTCCACCTGCAGGAGACCCCGTACCACCTCCGTGACCCCCGGGACAGAGAGCGTAGGCATCGGTCTATTTTTAACCGTATTTTAAATTATTTTGTCCCGTATATAAAGTGGAGGCCTGGCCGATCTTGATGCTTCTCTCACTGGGTGTGTTTGTTTCCTCACCAAATGCTGACAAGGAGAGCCACGGAGCGGTGCAAGAAGGCGGTGGTGCTCATCAGCCCCTTGGGCGACAGACTGAAAGCTGCCCACGGACCAGCTGTCCGGACCAGGAGAGCAGCGCTCGGGGCTGGAAAAAAAAAAGACTCTAGCGGCAATAATGATACACAAATAAAGGGATTAAAATGAATAAAGTTCGTTTGCTTTTGCCGCTGTTGTCGTAGTAAATCTTATAAACCGTTTGGTCGGTGTCCTGCTTACTCACTTCACCCGCCCTCCGCTGCCGTAGATGCGGGGACGGAGGAACGTAATTTCCTCCGGCGGACCATCCAGCCGTTAGCTTCGGCCTAACACAGCCACATCCGTGGGCAGATATCCACATACGGCCGCGCGTAATTCATCCAGCGGACCATCCAGCCGTTAGCTTCAGTCTAACAGCCACAAACACCGGGCTCTCACACAGCGCTCTCCCCGGCTCTGGCAGGTCATCCCCGGGGCGGACATCCACATACGGCCGCACGTAATTCATCCAGCGGACCATCCAGCCGTTAGCTTCAGTCTAACAGCCACATCCGTGGGCAGACACCCACGTACAGCCGCGCGTAATTCATCTGTCGGAGGCTCAGGCTGTTAGCTTCAGTCTAACACAGCCACATCCGTGGGCAGACACCCACATACAGCCGCGCGTAATTCATCCGGCGGACCATCCAGCCGTTAGCTTTAGTCTAATAGCCACAGCCACAAACACCGGGCTCTCACACCGCCTCTCCCCGGCGATGGCAGGCCATCCCCGGGCGCACTTCCTCCGGGCTGTTCAACCACCTCTGGGGCCTACACGCAGCACCTTGCACACCGGTCGAACCGGCGGACCCACACTTAAGCACCCCACCCTCCACACAGTTAGCCACAGCCACACGCGTTCCGTGGTCCTGGTAGGCTGCATTGTACTTAGAATTTTAACAAAGTTTCTAAAAACTGTTTTTTTGTAAAACATGCAAGCTTCTGAGTACTCGTGTTCCATGCTGCGTTGGACTTTTGGTCCCTTTTTGGTAGCTATTGATCCTCTCTTAGTTAATGTTCAAGACAAAGTGTTAGAAGCAGAAAAGAGGGTGATGTCCCCAATGTGTCAACCACAAGTCAGTCTCTGGTTCATCATGCAAGAGTAGTTTTATCATAGTTTTAGCAAAGGTTGAAGATCGACCCTCCAGTCACTTCATGATGTCCTTGTTTGGTCTACAACAGCTACATGCTGAAGTGACACAAACTTGGATCACACTGGTTCACTTTGGGACACGAGAAAGTGACTGACATCATTGTGGTTAATGGAACTGAAGTATTAACAGTCAAGACTCCCACTAATGATAATGCAAAGAAGTGCAGCTTACAGTGGATGGTAAATAGTTTCTGCTAATACAGTCTACATGTAGCCTAGTTTCATGTAGTGGGGCAAAAATGACAGGTGTTACTTGCTCAAGGCTACATTATTTTTTGGCTTTTTCAGTCCTTGATTTCTCTCTTACTCTTAGGCCCTGTTTACACCCCAAATGAGACAAGAATTAGGTCGGAAAAATGATTGATGGCGCTGGAGCAGAGTGTGTCTCCAGACCAGGCCTCACTGATTACTGTACAAAAACACAACTTTATAACATGATTATGCTCTGCTTCAACTCTCTGTGATTTACATAGTTTTCTGATGGACAGATAACTTTACTTGTTGCTAAAGTAACTAACTGCTGCTAACTGTAGCTGCCGTTAGCTAGTTAGGTTAGTCAGCCGTGCAGCTAGCGGTGCTATTAGCTTTAAAGTTTCAGGAAACTCCGTAAATCACAGGGTTGAGGTAGAGCAGGTGGAGGACATCAGACAGCGTGTTTCGTGAGTCCATTTTGCCTGTGTTGTGGCTTCTTGTTGTTGTTTCGCACTTTAATATGATGCCGTTCGCGCACAAATGAGTAGGCTACGTACTTTCGCTTACACAGAGGACATCATTTGAGTAGGCGATCCTTCACTGTGGCCCAGGACACATTTTTGTACACACTGCTAAAAGAATGTGGCCATATGCAGCTTAGACTTGTGATTGGATCACCCAAGACGCATGTTAATGCCAGGTGTAAACCTAAGATCTGAACATGTTGTTAAAAACACGGTAAGCTCTCAGCTCTCTGCTGTGTCAGGATCCTGTACAGACACCCCCACAATTCAGTTGCTTTAAGTGCTTTTAAATAAGGCACAGTGCAGAGGATAAGTGCATGTAATAGAAATTTAAAGCTGCCACACATGTATGCATTTCATTACAGGCAGTAATTTGTGTTGGGAGGTTTTGTTGGACTGAAGAACATGTGCTTGTGGGCAATTGGACAAGGTGTCTGATGGTAAGGCTGCCAGGATTTACTCTTACCTTTTTTGTGCTTACGTTATGATGTTATGTTTTTGTAATGTGTGTGTGTTGTGTCACATATAGTACATTACTGCTATGCTGCGTTATGGTATTGGTTGCTGCCTCATTGAACACCTGAAGGAACACTTGTGTTATTGTGGTTGTAACTGTAAAATCAAGACAGGAGTAAAAAGTAATCTTGGCTTTAGGAGGATGACATGGCTGCTGTGCATTGTATTGATGGTATATTTTGCTTGTATAGTAGGGTTATATAGAATGAAACATGAAACTTTGAACACTGAATAAAGAAAGGGATTCAGAAGAAAATAATATAACTAAAAATATATAACTTAAATCTGGTATTTCACAAAAAAATTAAATATAACCCATATATTTATATAATATATTTATTTACTGAGGAAACATTAAAAGCCAAAACAACATAAGCAAAGTTCTTATCACCCAAGAAGGAGTATCTGGCTGAACTCCTCAGGTTAGGTCAGAGAGACCAAAGACAACAAAGAGTAAGCATTGATGGGGAAGCTACTTTAACACTGTAGCTAGTTATAGCAAAACATTTGTTGAGTGTAGCAAGCTACACTACAAGCTATTCAGAAAATGTAGCTTAACAAACTGAAGCTATTTAACATAAAAAACATCTACTGTTAAGTAATATAATAAACAAATGCACTCAGTGTTTAGGGGTGTCATTTATTACATCATCAAATTTGAAAAGTCTAAAAGAGCCATCAGTAAATTATTTTCATACAGGGAGCCAACAGGAAGTCAGCTGTGTCAGTAAGAGAAAGTCTCTAATGTACATGCTCTCAACAAACAGCAGTGAAGGAAAGTCAATCAGTAACATGTTTGCTCATTGTTTTCGGCTCTCTGGTTTACAGACTAGCCTACTAGGCACCAGACCAGGTGGCACTGGCCACTTGCCTCGAGAGACGGCATGTAATGTGCAGGCACTGTACAGTCAATAAACTGTAATCCATTAGACAATAAGCACAGATAGTATATCCATCCTAAAAGGGCACTCCACCAATTGTACACATCAAGGTCAGTTTATTTGTCATGGTTAGTATTACTCAGCCTGTGAAAACAGTTGTATAATGTCCCCTTGAGGAGCTTTGTCAAATCTGATAAACTAAACCTGATGATATCATCATCATCTTAGGCTGTGAGACTACACATTTTTAATGGAAATACAAATATTTTTTTTCAGTATTTACCAGGCAGTGAGGGTCTAGCGAAGGGACAGTATCTATTCTTGGCTGGGAGCCAAGTCTTGTCCAAGTCCTGAAGTCTTGTCTTCAGGAAGTCACTGCTCCCAGCCAAGAAATAGTCCAGCACACAACCCCCTGCAAAACCACAATCTGTTGCCTTTACACTTTAGATTTTGTACAGATTAAACAAGTTAGATATAACATGTTAGTGACTTTTGAGGTACTTTTGTTAACATGGCAGATTTTGTGTTTGTATCCACCTGATGATCATTAGACCAATATTCAATCCCCTTTTTGCTCTAGTTTGGTCTCCACCAATTCCTGAGCAAATATATGGCTCTGGTAAATGGTAAAGTTGCAGGCCGTAAAACATATCTTATCCCTTATATCTTAGGGGTTATCTTTCGCAACTAGCAAGAGACGATTGGATAGCAAACTAACGTAACAGTGTTAGCGTTAGCTAGCGTACCTTTCGAGAAGCAAGAGGAGCTAACTAAGGAACCAACATAGTTGACCAGCACGCTTATTTAAAATATAAACAAAAGTATAATGGTGGGTGATATCAGAAAATATACATTAAACATCAGGTGCCAGCTCCTCTGCTGAGTCGGGAAGAAGCTCTTTCTCCAGCGATGTCACAGGGAACGAAGAGGCTGGAGTTATTTTTTGTTGTTGTTTTCTCGTTTGGGTGTCAAGTCAGGCAGTTGGCATCCACAATGTTGCATTACTGCCACCTTCTGGTGACCCCTGGCTCTACAATGTATTATGCTACAAGTACACAAATCACTTTTACTGAGATATATTTTGCAAAAGTGAGAGCGTGCAGAACTTGTCATTTGTGAGTGAAAAAACAGCATTTGAGACTCGTACGGCAGATTCAAGCAGTTGTAGCTATTGATATGTGTTTGTGATAGAAATATATCCAAGAAAAAAGAATTTGAGATGGTGTAACTGCTGTGTTGTGTTTGTGGGAGAGAAAAAAAATTATACAGGTTTGCTACTTTGTAAAGCATTTTTCTCTGTGACTTCAAATTTACTGTTACACATGTGTGACTATTTTCTACAACTACAAATTCCACTGTCACAGGTGCTCAGTTGTTTTGCTCCAAAAATACCTTCAAAGAAATTGTTATGGCCACATTTAATCCTGCCCACCTGAGATGTTCTGTATAAACTCTACCAACTCAATTAATGCATTAATTTCTATAGAAGTCCTTGAAAAACAGATATTGCATAAATAAATAGTTTTGGTATGCGTAAGTATGCAAATTATTCAGACTTTGTTAAATGAGTTTACCAATTTTTACTTTTTGAGGATATAGTTCAGAAAAAAATCCCCCTCATCCAGCTTGTGGTGAAACTTTAGAATTTCTCTGTGATGATATTCATCAAATATTGTACTCTTTGTGTCATTTGGACCAGCGTGGGAGGAATTTAACATTGTACTGTAGTGAGTTTAGAAAATGAGTATCAACTTAATAATTTCAAAAAAGTAAGCAGAGCACATAAAGTTTGTCACACCAAATCCTACAAGGACCATTGTGTTCATGAGGATGCTCTTTTTGCCAGACAAAAGAAAGTGACAATAAAAGACATGCATGCATAGTATGCATTTAGCTTTATCAACACACAAGATTTTGTCAGAAGGGCATGATATGAAGCATACTGTGTTAAGATGTTCTGAATGTTCTCACACTAAATGACTCTCATAACAGTAGCATGCAGATATCTGTCCTGTTTTAGTATAAAGGTGTTGCTTGTACTGATGAACCCACACTGTAGTTTTCCTCAGCTCTATGGAGTGTGTTAGTGGTTTTCAGCTCATTGTTTTGCTTTTGTATTCCTCAACTTTACTGTCTGCTTCAGTCTCACAACTCTCATCAACCTCGTTTCCAGCAGCAGCAGACAGCTGTTTTGAGAGAAAAAGCTCTGATAAACCCACTCTACTCTGCAGTGTACTGTGTACACTGTGCAGACAGACAAAGTGAGAGACTAGAATGGTGAACATGGTGGAGCATTTAGTGTCTAAAGAGACTGGTGTTTTTCTCAGGAGTTCGTAGACAGCAACCCAGAGCCAAAAAGAGAGTAAATATTGGACTTACACTGGTAGGCAGTTGGCTATGTTGCTTTGAGTCTGCTTGATGTGTAAATATGGAACTGTTTAACCATAGTTATTAGCCATAATAACGTCCGAAGGTGATAATATGTCAAATGTGAAAAAAAATCTGTGTTTGAAAAACAAATAAACAGAAAGATGAATGCAGCTTTAAGTTAAAGGATAATTTGGATTCATTACAATTTGGGTGATAATTTTGTAATTTTGACCATCATTGTTGGTTACGATAACATTGTACTCACCAAGTTAATTGCTGAGATCTAGGAACAAGGTGACATCACTACAGCAAAGTCCAACAGGGCAACACAAGCAGTCAAACGATCAGACTGGTGTGTTGTTTTACTTTTGTCATTCTGAATACATTTCAACAAAGACATTTCGCCGCTATTTCCCTTTTTACTCAGAGACTTCTTTGTGCTGGCTTCACCATGGGAGGGAGGAAAATCAGAAGTTACCAGTCCAATCCAAACACTGCTTTTGTCTGACTAGTTGAAAAGAACAGCTGTTGTAACACAGTAACCTTGTGCTTATGGATCAAGAGAGATCTGGAAGAGAGATTTGGAATCTGTCCTGCTGCTTTAAGATCAGTATAGACACTCAATTAACAGAAAGGGAAGGCCTTCATACAGCCTACAAGCACTTGGCACTTAGATGGCAAATGCTGAAAAGTATCACCATTATTCTATAGTCTACTTTTATTGCTAGAGCTGGATTAAAACTACCGTATTGGCCCAAATGTAAGACGATATTTTCGTCTTATATTTGAGGGCTAGACAATTATGTATTCACAAGATCAAATATTGCTTTTCATGGAGAGAATACCTGTGCATTATTGGTTGTTTGTAGCCTTAATATTGTTAGGCTAGAGAGTGTCTTCAAGTCTATTTATTGTGTGTCTTTTAGAGTTAAACTGGAATTATGCTTTTTCAGGCTGCATATAGGCAAATGAACAAGGGGGTCACTGATACATTTGCATACACAGATTTGGGCGGTGTGCACGTTGGCTCCCTTGCAAACCTCTGCGACCTACGGTTACCCATAATGCCCTTTTCTGCATAGGTTCGCAGAGATGTATATGTGTATCATTACAGAACCATAAAAAAACCTAAAAGTGTTTTGTTAGCCCAGTTTAACGTACAGGATTCTCTGCAGGCTCGTGTGATGTGTTTTGCTGCCACAGAGGAAATAAATTCACGAGGTCTCACAACAACTTTACTGCAGAAACAGATCATGGACTGAATCATCTGTCAAACAGCAAATGATTACTGCTGTTACAGATGATGAGGAGCACAAAAGGACAAAAAAAAAGAAAAAGAAAAAAGTCTGAAAAATGTTGTCAGAGAAAATAATTTTGACCCCTTCCAAGAGCCTGACAGGAGAGTGTGTGAGTATGTGACTGATAGACGCTCTGCTTTAATGGTATTATTTCATGTTTCAGTTTTATGAGAGAAAAGGCTTCAAGGAAGGGGACTCTTCTCCTTGGATTAATAGTATCTCAGGGAAGCTTTCTCGACAGTGTGAAAGGGTGCTGTATCTTCAGAAAGTCTTCTTCAAAAAACAGGGGTTTGATATTTGGTCATCTTATAATGAGGGTTGTCTTATATTCGGTCCAATACGGTATTTATACTGTTCATCTACATTTACGTACTGGTTAAAGAATATATAATCAAGTGAAACAGGCAACAGGCAACACACATAAAAAGGAATTTGAGTGACGTTGGACAGGTCTTACACAAGTGCACTTTATGATGTGTGCTTTTGACCTGGTTTGAGCTGTCCACTAATGTGCTTTTCCTCCCACAACGGCAAATAGTGAGTCACCAAAACACCAAACGGGCTCAGGCAAGACAAAACGGTCACAGCATCTCAGGCACCTGCTGATGGCAGGTGCATTGTACTTCAGGCCCTTATTGCTTTCAACTGTACTATAGCACAAAATGACCATAGTACATCTGTGGGAGTTGATTGCTTTATAGATTAATACTGATGTCTCAGCTGACAGGCTGTGAGATTTCTAGCTGTAAAACTTTGCTTTCCACTGAATTACTCCTTATTACTCCCCCTGTTCATTTCCTGTTTCAAACCGACAGTCAACATTGTTTTTTTTTTAGCATGACCATGATCATTCCATATCCTTAACAAAGTAGTCATTTTAACCCAAACCATGGTATTTCTTTAACCTTAACTAAGTACTTATTTTAACCCAGAACATCATCTTTCCCTAAACCTAACCTTTTGAACAAATTAAACAGAAATTTGGCCTGACTGACTTACACATGTACAATTATCATTACTGATTAAGAAGAAACTATACTTACTATCTTGCTCAGAACATGACCAATGCCTTATAAAGGCAACCACCTCCAAAGGTACAGCGGCCAATATGATCATTAGCCGGTGCAGCATGAAATGCCTACTGCTCCACCCAGCTTGCATGCAAATGGGATTTGATTTACTCCCTAATATAAGGAAATTCAGTATAAAATCTTGTGCAGAGCCAACAAGACATTCCAAAATTGAGACAATTATCCTGACCAATGTTGGCATGGTTGTGGGAGCAGGGGTTCTTTGTTACTTCTATTGTGGGAGTGTCCAGAAGTGCAAATTTTTTGGTCCAAGTTAGTTTCGGTCTGAATGAAATCCTACATGCTAATTTTCCGGTTTCCTGTACTATGTCTGCTGGACAACAAATTTTAAGCAGTTCACTCATTTTCTCCCAAACCATCCTGCTTTGCGATAAGTAAGTGGTCGGAGAACTGTTAAACATGGAGAGATCTTGTTGGTTATTATTGGTTATTATCTGTAAACAAGGGACCAGAATTTGGTATCGGAAGCGTTCTGGTTTCCATTTGTAGGCCATTTGTAATCCTAGTAGTATTGACCAATCACGTTTGAGCTGGCTTTGGTTGCATGCAGGTAAACAATCTGTGTGGAGATCAAAATAGGCAGAACACATTGACCGAAATTCAATCTCAGAACCCCAGAGATTAGCTTTTTATTTGCTTTTTTAAAAAATATATCAGCATTCAAACTGTTGCTAGATGATTGCCGCTGGGTTCCGAGTTTGCTAATCGGACTATATACAATGACCGGCACACAGATGAAAAGGTCTTGGCCCGGATATCTGTTATCTGCTGGCTACACCGGAAGCTCCAAAACATTGCCCGTTGCCCCCATGATGGGTTCCGAGATTGACATACAGATGGTTAGTTGTGAGGCTTATAAAGGCTATTGTAAAGACTGATGTTGTTAACATGCTGATGTTTAGCAGGTATAATGTTTTCCATGGTGATCTTGGAATTAGCATTCTAACATTTGTTAACTGACACTAATCACAAAGTACTCTGAGGCTGCTGGGAATGTCATTAGTATTGCAGGTATTTGGTCATAAACCAAATGACCTAGAGGGAAAGTTAAGGGATCCCCAAGGTTATAACAATTCATCCTGAGGGGGACATAAATGTTTGTACCAAATTTCACAGCTATCAATCCAATAGTTATTTCACCAAAACCAAAAATGTCTGTATCTGCTGGTGGCACTAGCGGAAAAGTCAGGTGATCACTAAAGTCAATAAGATTCACCCCCTGAGGACCATGAATATCTGTACAACATTTCACAGAAATCCGTGCTAGCACTGGTGTTCATGTGGCCTATAGCCTGTAATGGCAATTAGTTACTACATGATGACAAGCTCGAACAGATTTTGGTTTGCCACAGCCTCTGTCTATTTGGATTTTTTGACTGTAGTCTAGATTCATCGAATCAGGTCAAGGCTCTATAGCCTGCTGTTTCCAAGGCCAAGAATGAAGCAGAGTTAACCAGACAATGAATAATGGTATTCACGCAGAAAGTAATATGGGACTACCAAACTAAACATCGCCTCCAGTGTGGCCTTTCAAAGCCCATAGCATTATCTTTTTGGTTATACTTTTTAATTCGTATTATGTTATACATGATGTTAGCAGCATAAAATGTGTGTTTTCATATGTAGGTCTAAATTAACGTTTTTGACTGTTTTTCATCGTTAGTAGTAAGAATACACGTCATCATCTCACTGTGGATTTATTTTCCAGGCAGAAATTCTTCTACTGAGCCAACAGTCAGTTTGAGACTTTCAATATGGTAATGACAGTTTATCAGATAATTAGTAACCTATAAAAAAAAAATCCCAAGAATTCCTATCCTGAAAGAAAATGACTTGAATTTCCTACAAACATGCACTATGATTTTTGACTGTAGCGTTAGTAACAGCTGAGGCTGAGATACACCTTCCGAGCAGCTATGAAAAATGTACAACAAGCTGCAACCACAAAGTACACTAAGACATTGCATGACACTTAGAGCAACTAAACCCAGTGGAAGGTGAGGCTTTTCCAGGTCTACTCCATTATGGCTGTGTCATCTCTTTAGAGCACTCTGAGGTTACTTATGCACAGTAACAAGGCTACAAGCTTCTCACCAGACAGCGACAATATGAGGCATTACTACAATTTAAACTCAGCAATATCATGCAGTAGTCATAACCATTACTACCTGGATCATTTACAGCAGTGAAATACTGCTTTCACGCTCTGTTAAAGACATTAGACTCCACTTTAACTTCTATTACATGATTCATATTAAATGACTTTTTAATACTGCTAAAATAATGAGTAATAAGTACTGTTTTATTACAATGCTGTACATAGACAAGAACCCTCAGATACTTGTGGTATAAACACACACACACAGACACACACAGTGATTAATGGTTTCACTTGTGTACCCCGGTGTGATTTCATCTTGACTCTGCTATTTTACTGCGAGCTGCAGTCGACTAATAGCTCACGGCAGCAAATGAACACTGGCTGCACAGCATTCATGTTTAATGTGACAACTACTGTCAGGGTTCATCAGTGGGCCAACACACACACACACACACACATACAAACACACACAGTCACATGCAGACATACGCATGCACATAACACACATGACATGACCTGCACAGACAAAGTGCATTAACACAGAAATGCACTTGCAGGTGCATGCAGACATGTATATACACCCATAAACACGACATACAGACACATACTGAGTACACTTTTACTTCCACTGTGTTCTATTGCATGATCACAAGAGTCTTAAAATGTACTATATGTTCATAAATGATTGCTTGTGTTTTCACTGTAGTCTAATTGGAAAGTTGAATTTTCTATTGTTTTGTTTCTTTGTTGTCCACACAATGTGTGAAGTATTTGACCAGTTGGTAAGACTGACTTCTAGTTTTCTGGTTTCCTATTAAGTTTTATATTGTAAAACGTATACACAGTAGTTCAGGAGTAAGCTATTATTGTTAGAGACAGCGGGCAAGCATGGAACTTTGCAGCACTAAGCCAATTTCACTTGTTCTTAATAAAACCTGATATGAGGAATCTATTGTTTTCCTTCTCCCTGTTGGCATTTATTTGCAAATGTACCCCACCATACTGGTGGTTATGCATGTTTTATCCCAACATTTTTATACTACGTATATATACAATACTAAAAATGACATACATACTATATGGATAAATACACAAATACCACAAACCAATTGCAAAAAAGCAAGCTTTCTCTTCTGCCTCAACTTTTTTTTGTCGCAAAAGCAGGAAATCACAGGAATACACTACCAAACACTTCAACAAATGTATACTGTGCATTGCATTATACCAACTAAGTTGGCGAAGACGACTTTATTTAGAGACTGTGCCAGAACAGATTGTTTACGGGGCACACAATGAAGTCAGGGATTCTTCAATCAAATTAATAAATAAGTTAAACACCCTGAAACTGTTTACAAAGCAATCAACTGAAGGTCCACTTACTCGCTGAAAGTACTCACTTACTTTCAGTTATATCACATGGTCTTCATTAGCAGATGGCCAGGGATGGAAAGAGTACTAGAATATTTTATTCAAGAAAATTATTTTAAAGAAATTTCACTCAGGTACAAGTAAAATTACTTGTGTAAAAATGTACTTTGATAAAAGTAAAAAGTAGGTTTGTTAAAATGTACTCACATAGAGTACAGAATAAAGCATCGTTAAGACAGACAACACAGAGAACTATAGACAATACAAGCTCCACAGCCTGCAAACACACAAAGCAAAAAGAGAACTGCACAGCAGTACCTAATGCACACACATGCAAACACACAACATTGCTAGGCAATGCTGCAGATGTCGATGTTCTTCTCACGACAGTGAGTTACAACTATCAGTGAGTTTGTTGTGGTAATCAACTGTCTGAACAGCATGCCATGAGCCTTGTGCACTGCAACGTCCTCAACAGTCTGTTCTAGGATCAACTTGTGCAAAATATAACTAGTTGTCTCTTGTCCCACTGCACTCCCCAAAGTGTCCAAACATTGAGCTGAATGAGCTCTCTGCAGTGAATGATTGAGGATTGTCAAAAACAGCAGAAAGGTCGTGCACACCTCACTGAAGGTAGAAGTTCCTAAGTGAACATAGAAGTCATCGCTGGAGGACCCACTATGAGCATGTTAGCCAGCATGCACCTGTTGGTGACGCAACATACTAGGTGTGTTTGATTTGGGTCACTTTGCATGCTCACTGGGTGGTGCATTGAATCAATTAAGGAAGATGCAAGATTTTTTACCTTGGCCGAGGTACAATAATGCTAACCTTAACTTTATTGCATTGTTGTGCATTTTTTGTACTGTTCACATACTGCTAGGTCAGGCCCAACTCCGCACCCAGTGAACATACTCATTTAGAACATGTATCTGTTAAGGCCAGTTCAGACCAATGATTCACGACGAGATGAAACCATTTTAGAACGTCACAGGGAAAAGTTGCAGCAGTGTGAACTGGCCCGTCTCAGCTTGACTCAAGCCGGCTGATGGCATCGCCTGCAACTCAGTTTGTCAAGTTGCCAACGGCTGTTTTTAGAACGTAAGGCACGTCGCCTGTTTCAACAGACAATCAGCTGGTCATCTCGACCCTCTCGTTTTTGAATGTTTTTGCCATTTCATCAATAGTAGAAATGCAATTGTAGCAAGTAACTCACTATCACCATCCTCATTCATATTTACACAAAAAACGCCTGAAAAGCCGGCATTTAGAACGGAAGTACAGAGAGTTGTTTCTATGAAATGATACACCGTCTCATCTAGTCACATTGGTGTAAACTGGCAGCTTTCAGAACGTTGCAGCATTGCAAGTAGTTGCAAGTTTCAACTCGTCTCGTCGCAAATCTTTGGTCTGAACTGGCCTTTACAGAATGTCATCTGAGTGCAGAGTGGCACCTTGCTACAACACGGAGTTCTGCTGTCCTGCAGCACAGAGACACCAGCAGCATCGTCTCCGCTGCAGCTTCTGATTCAACACAATTCGTTTATTCCATTCTCACACGGTTTATCATGACTTTTTCATGTGACTTTGTTCTTACTCGATTGCAACTTGAAATGTAGCAAAGTACAATACTTGAAATAAAAAATACTTTACAAAAATTTACAAAAGTACAAATACACAAAAAAAGATTTTGTTATAGAAACAAGCGTAAATATAATTCATTACTTGCATCCCTAAGGTTTGCTCAGTTGTAACAGAACTGTAGATGTTCAAACTTTTCATTATTCTGAGCACCTCTGGGACATCTCATTTATGTTGGCTTTAAAGTAGAGCTTGACAGTTTATTCTGGAAACAGCAGTTTCCCAGGTCAAGAATGAAGGAAAAGAAGAAAAATGAAAGCACAGGATGTAGCAGGAGATTTTCAGCCCTCAGTAATGTCTCTTAACTCTCAGGTTGTGCACAGCCCCAGCAACCCCCAATCACAAAAAATGAAGGTGACCCAGCCACAACACATCTGGGTTTTGGCAGCTGGTCAGTAAAAGGACACTCACAGACCTTACTTAGGAAATCAAACTGTAAAAGTGGAAGAACAAAAAAAAGTTTTTTTTTTTAACTAAATCAGACACATGCCCTTATTCCCTGTGGAAATGATGTCCTTGGATCTTATAGATCAGGGGTGTCAAACTCAATCACTGAAAGGGCCATCTTAAAAAATAAAATAGGATGTCAGATAAGCAGGGGAATAGCCAGAACTTTCCTACTGGGGTGACAAGGTTAGACCCCGTGATTCTATTGGGGTGGCAAAAAGTAACTACTACTACTAACTACTAATTACTTAGAAAAACTACTTAGAAAATGAAAGAATAATTAACTATCCCTGTGGAATCGCCTCACACACCTAATCTACCTAAAGAGACACATCTCTTTTGATGTTACTCTGTCTTTAACAAACTGTCGTGTGGGTATAGAAAACCTAGAAAAAGTAGGGGGTTCTGGGGGCATGGTCTGTGTTTTTTTTAATAACCTTTGGAGTGCTCATTTGTAGTTACTTTTAAGTGTGTATTTTCATTAGCCCGCACTCCCCTTTACTGTTTTTCTGAGTGAATGAGTCAGTGAGTGATTGATCGTTGACTTGTCAGAACAACGTTTTTTAATGGGTAACCATGGCAATGTCTCGTGCAGAGCCCGCTAGTTCTGCTGTTTTGTAACACTGTTATAAACTTTTCACACTGCAAGGGAGCTGTTAGCCCCAGGCTAAGAAAGCTTTCACACTGGCACAATCCTGACACATTCCAAGTGGGCTAACCCCCGACTTTAGGGCTTGCTGGCCCTGCTCTGGAGCAGGGTTAGCACCAAGTTTTGCGGAGTTATCCCCTGAAAATCGACTAAACATGGGGGCTAAGTTAGCCCTGGGCTATTCCACACTAAGAATAAGCAGTGTGAAAAGCCTATTACATGTTCAGCAGTAGACAATCAAAATCATCCTGCAGGCCCGGAAAAATTGTGCCTTGACTTTGACAAAAACATCTGTCTGTGGGCTGAGATCATTTCCTGTGTTTTATTGCAGTTGTACCAGTTTAAAAAATCACTCACAATTTCACTTGGTTTCAAAAATGTCTTGAGACAGGATGCTTCGCTTTGATAACAAGTCAACTTTTTACCTAATGTATAAACATAAAGCAACTTGAGGCAAGCAGAACCTGTAAAATGTAGTGGTGGTCGCTAATGATTGGTTCATGTGACGAAGTAACCGTTATCGTCTAGATACAAAATAAATGCTGACAAGTTATCCACTTGGAGAGAGGGTTTTATTTATTTTTCCAACAGCTCTTTAAACTCAACACATCTCACCTGCTAAGGTTTCATCACAAGCTTCAAGTCTGGAAAATATCCTGATAACTCATAGCAGATATGTGTGGGACCAAATTTAATTGAGTATGTGATTTTGGTGGATAATTTTGGAGAAATTTGCCAAAGTCTGAAATTGGAAGTGAAATTATCAGTGACAGGCCAGAGAGTGGTGTGTTTGTCCAGTCAGATGTAGGAATAATTCTTGTTGATGTCTGAATAGAGAACAAGCTACTTAAAATTACATCCCAAATAAATAGCTTCTGAGCCTTCCCTGACCACAAGAATGGAAGCACAGTCTAAATGTCCACCCTCCAGATTTGCGGACCGGGCCCTTGTGGAGTGTTGAGACCTCAATCCGTTCCATGGATATAAATTCAAGTTCCTCACCCTGTGCAAACATCTTTAAGTATTCAGTAATGGTTCTTAAATGGTAATGGTAATGGTAATTAAAAAAAATAAATTTGGACTATAACCTTTAAATTGTGTATAACTTACATGGGTAGAATGGCTGTTCAGCTTTTTAATTTTCTTATTCTTCTTATTCTTTTCTTTTATATTGCCACATGCATATTTCTATGAATCATGGGTTATCTGAGCCAAGTCAGGCAGAGTCTGCACAACAAGCGGAGTCTCTGGAAGTTTGCAGAAAGTGTGAAAATGAAGGATTACGGATTTGGAAAGCTCTAGACACGTGTGGACATTTGGATTCAGCCTCAGTTGTACAGCCTACTAGAAATTATCTCCCAAACAAATGCCTACTGGGCTATCCTAGACCATGATGATGGAGGCATTCTGAGGGTAATGTGGTAATTAAGGCAGAAATCTACAACTGTCTCAGCTTCAGGTCTTTCTCTTCCTTCCAGTATGTCAAACTGACTCAGAACATTGTCGTGTTGGTGCTAGAGATTCACTCTCTAGCTGCTGAACAGCCATCCTCACATGTTGTCTGCCTGTTTGAACACTGAGGTTCTTTCTTCCACTATGGGTCAGGTCAATGGGAGCTTTAAGAGAGCACCACCCCACCCCTTACCCTCTACCCATCCCCCACCCCTTACCCTCTACCCATCCCCCACCCTACACATAAACATTCTCTTTCCCCTCAAGGGCCCCAGGGGTTTAGCACCATATGGATCAAATCCATTAGCAGGCACTTTCAGGCCCATTTATGTTAACTCTGATGTGATCAATGTTTCAGTCTGTGATTCATTTTAAACGGTTTTTAATTAGACCTTGACCTTGGAGTCAAGAACAGTAGGGATGGAATCTGTTAAAATTTTAATGCTGTGGAATTAAACCACAAGGAAGCATCAGGAGAGACAGAGACGAGCGATAAAGGCCTTCAATAGATGTCAGTAATGAACTTCTGCTGTACACCATGCCGTGTAGATATATTTACAAGAGTGTTTTCCTCTTGTAAATTCAAACACACAGCAGCTGCTCAACACCTACATGAGTGGACATGTGCCTCAGATTAACTTTTACATTACATTTATTTGCTGTGTTGGCATGCATTGCATGAAACTAAAACCGAATCCTTTACATCCAACCAAAAAGGATGAGGCTGTTTTGTTATTGTCAACAAATCCCATGGAAAAGACCAAAATGAACAATGCAGTCCATCTCTAAATACTTTCTGACTTCCCTGCCCTGTCACTCAGGCCCAAGCCCACTGGCTTTGCTGAAGACATAAATCTTTAGAAACGACTCACAAATATATACAGTAGTTTCATTTTTAAAAGGACTCAGTAATTTCTTAAAACAGCTGGTCATTGTAGTTTTTAACAAATGTTACACAAACATTAGGAAATAGTGTATTTGTTGGGGACTATTTTCAGAGATGGATTAATCCATATTTGGCTCTCTAGTGAGTGTTTGGAACAGCAGGATGGTGTATGTGGGATTGAGTCAAAATAAACAATAATATTTTTTAAAATAGTTTTTGGACAACAGTGGAGCTCTATGGCACAGAGGAATAAGATACATCAGGCTTTGGATACACACACAATACTTGTTAGTAGGATACATTCATTGTTGGGTTGAGTCTCTTTGTTTGATTTTATGGTGGCTGAGAGAGCTCAATACACTTAAGAAAACACATACAAATAAAGAAAAAAATCATCGTCGCCACTTTGACAACACGTATGAAGCATAAAAGAATTTGCTGTAAATATAGAAAACACAAACAAATACAGAAATGCTGCAAGTCCAACACAGCAGTGGAAAATGAGCTAACAATGTTAATTTTAGTTCATTCTATTTTACAACATTCTGATTGCATGATTTGTATATAAGTGGAGATATTGGATATACACCTTGTGTTAGTCTTTTACCAGTTACTGGCGTGGTCATCACGTTTTTGTTCAGTGGCCTTTGGAATCTTTAATTGTCATGTAACTCATTTCGTATTTGAGCAATTGTGGTCTGGTATGCAATTTACACAAGTGTGAAATGAAAAATATTTAAGAATTTTTAACTGGGTAACAAAGCAAAGTACAAAACTCAAACAAGAGTATTAAAAAGGGGATCTTTAATTGCTGGTTTTGTACTTATTTGCAGTGTTTTTTTAAATGTTTTATGTAAATGTGATGTATGTGTTGCCAAAGTGGTGAAGATCTTTTCTTAAGTTGGTCGTGTGTCATCTATTTGCTTGGGTCATCTTAAATTCCTGTGCAATAAGCTTTCCTGTTTGAGGTAAAACCCCAAATTAGTGCTCCAATATTACATGATGTGCATATTTCATAGTGATTAATTAAAGGGTTAGTTTAACCAAATGGTTCCGGACCTCTGACCTTGAATAAAAAGCAGATGCGGACCTTTGAGTAATAGGTTTGAAAACCCCTGCTTTAAAGAATCAAAAATACTGACTATAATTACAGTAAAAATTACTCCCTTTTGACTCTACTACTTTACATATTTTAATTTTAGCTTTTAAAAGCTCCCTGATGGCTCTTTTTATGAGGAGATTCCAGTGCTTATGCTGCAGTGAACATGTTCATTCTAGCAATCATTTTCAAAGACTAAAATGTTCAAACCATGAAAGGGGAATTATTTTGAGATAAAATTGACAATTATGCCATAAGTGGGGTGAAAAAACAATTGCGACTAATGGAAAAGTGTGTAGGTGCAGATTACCAATAAAAAAATCTAGTAATGTGCCCATCTATCACCCTGTGTGCAGCCTTGTCACTCTTATTGCATTACACATGTGAAAGAGCAGGAGTGTCTGCAATCCATCCTCAATTGGTTCACATCTGTTGACTTTGGAAATGGCTGATCTTAAATCTGATCCATTTGGAGTGTGTGTGTGTGTGTGTGTGTGTGTGTGTGTGTGGGTGGGTGGGTGGTTACATGCCAGAGGGGTGAAACAGCAGGGATAGAGAGCCCCTAGATAGAAGGAAAGACCACTTAGTTAGCCTGCAGGGGATACTGGACGTGTGCGTGTGTGTGTGTGTGTGTGTACTGTCTGTTTTAAGGCTTTCTGCAGTTTAGCCATCCGTCTGTTGCCTTGTATCTGACCTCAGGGCTTTGCTTTTCAAATAGACAGTTTCATCAAACAGCCAGTGGGAATTGGGTATGGAATATCACCGTTCTTATCTGAAGTTTAAGGTTGACATAGCTGTGTGGTTTAGTTTCATCATTCTGTGACCCGTCAAAGCTGCTTGGATAAAATTGTATGTTTCCACAAATACTCAAGCTGATTTATACATGGAAATATTTTTTATGCTTTGCTGTGCTGCAGGATGTTTTTATAGATAAAAGGTTGCCATGTATCTATACATAACATACATGATAAGTAGCAGGGCAGTGACACATTTTTGCTGGCTCTGTGCATTTGGGTTTAAAGGATGGGGGAAGTCTGATGATATTTTATATTTTTTTCTAATTGTTAACAAATCTCATAAAAAGACCAAAACCAACACTGAATTGATCCATCTAACAAGTGTTGTGTGTGTATGTAAAGCATGATATATCTTATACCTCTGTGCCAAAGAGCTCTATTATTCTTCATATTATTAAAAACACATCAATGAGCCACACTCTTGTACTGGGTGACATGTTCCTTCATTACCATGAACACACACTGTAGTTTATTTTGACTCAGTCTCACATACACTGTCCTACTGCCCCAAATACTCACTAGAGCACCAAATGTGTAAACTTAAAGCTGCACTAATTCATATGTGTATATAAACAATGGGTCAAATGACTATGAGTAAATGTGTAAAGGAGTGGCTCATTGTGACAAACCCACAGTGAATTATCACCAACTCTGCAGTTGCCCTCACTTCAACGGACCGTTATCTTTCAGCCCATTGTTTTGGTTTTACAGCCTAGAAATGTACTGTTTTGGCTCACTCTCACTGCTCTCATCAACCTCATCTCGAGCACCAACAGGCAGCGGTTTACAGTGAAAAATACAGTGATAAACCTGCACTACCTGCTCTACCCTAACCTGCACTACCCTAACCCCTAACCCTAACCCTATTTCAAGTGGAAGTGTGAGGGAGGAAATCTAGTGTAGTTACCCACTTAAAACAGAAATATTTAAAACGTTTTGTCTGGCCCCACTTCTAGATAAGAAGTGGTTAGAAGTGAAAGAGGTCAACATGATAAATAGTGTCATTGTTTTTACTAACAAACTTTATACCCTTTACCACAGATCACCATAAACAACTTGTCCAAGAAAATGGACAAAATCCTATGGCCAAGACAGACTCAGTGGAGTTTCCATGTGATTTGTTTTTAATTATACTGTATCAATGCCAGGTGAGAAAAAGCAGTTCAGTTGAGAGAGTATCATCATAGAGTATCATGGCATCAGACTGTCCAGCCATGCAGAGATAAAGATTTATACATCAAAGTTCCAGCATTCACTCACTGAAAATGTGCAGGATACGCTTTTCAGCACAGGGTCAAGTAGATATTTACGTGCATCACCAGCAAACACTTCACAATGCTAAAGTGGTCAGAGTTTTTGTGTGGACAGAATGTGAGATATCTGATCAATTTCTGCTCGACCTGAGGAGTGTTCTGCTAGGCCTCAGGAATTACAGAAAATATTTATTTTTATTTTTTGATGATTACAGTGTAACTCTGCACTGCAATTACATGCAAAACATCAAGGATAAAAACATAATAAAGCTTATTCGCTTCTTGGTCCTCCGACATACAAGAAACTGATGTTGAATTTGTTCGCTCTCCAAAGAAAAAAAGGGTTATGTGTTTTTACAGGAAGTTAAAGTTAAGCGGTTGTTTTATTTCTCAAACTGTACATGTTGCACCTCCGCTAGCTTTACGTCCTCTCTTTGTTCTGGATTTTTCCCTGAGTGAATGTATTCAAGTTTTACCTATTTTTATGCAGAAATCTGTTCATTAATTCAATTCAATTCAGTTTTATTTATATAGCGCCATATCATAACAAAGTTATCTCAGGGCACTTTTTCGAATAGAGCAAGTCTAGACCGACTCTTTATATTTACAGAGACCCAACAGTTCCCACCATGAGCAAGCACTATGCGACAGTGGCAAGGAAAAACTCCCTTTTAACAGGTAGAAACCTCAAGCAGAACCAGGCTCAAGGTGGGCGGTCATCTGCCTCGACCGGTGGGGTTGAAGGGGGAAGGGGGGAGCGGGAGAGAGAGAGCAGGAGGAAAGAGAACATACAGCAGCTCAATACAGCATAGATATGGTAATGGCATTGATGTTAACACCAACAGAAACAACACTAAGAGCAACATTATAATAGCAATACTAATAACAGCAACAACAGCAATAGCATCAGCGGGTGCAGAGCAGGAGCACGGGGGCAGCAGGCGGCAGCAACCACAGACCCAGACTTCCACAGCTCCAGAGGCAGAAACACCTGCAGAAAGCAACAGAAGGGTTGTCAAGGCATGCATGTAGCAGAACTGCCATGTAACTGGCAATGCTAGAGCGTACTGTTGTGACCATGTTGGCTAGCGTAGAGCATTTAGTGACTCTCTTCATGATGTTACACAGGCACAGAGAGCATTTATGTGAGAGCAACCTTTTAAATGCTCTGTTTCTCTACCATTGCAGGGAGGCTAAGCTGATGCCATTTGTGATGACTTGCAATAAAGTACTGAAAGACCGTCAGGGAAGCGCTGCAGAACACAAAGTTAGCTTGACCGCAGGGTCGGTGGTTCAAATCCCGACTACTCTGGAAAAAAACTTTATGCAAGAGACGAAGGGGGGCCACTGTGACAGCATATGCCTAGATTTTTGTGCTACTCCGATGGCTGTATGTATTAGAAAGTTTAACATAGGGGATGATGGAGATTTTGGCCACATGCTACAAAATCTTGAATGACAATTCCTTGTCCATTCCTTGTCATCCCCCTAAAATCTAGCCTCAGATAAAAAGTTTAGTAACTGAATTATAAAGAGTCGGTCTAGACCTGCTCTATACGAAAAAGTGCCCTGAGATAACTTTGTTATGATATGGCGCTATATAAATAAAACTGAATTGAATTGAATTGACTGAACAAATCAGCAACACCATTTGGGCAAAAGACATGCAAAAACATGCCATTTGTATACATACAGTTTATACAACATACAGTGTGTCATTTGTTCACTTTGGTCAGTAAAAGTTCAAGCTGGTTCCAGTATTTAGCTCAAAGTGCTGTTGGCTACAAATAGTACTACTGTTAGATACCCTAAAGAATTGAAATACAATAATTACTCTTCCCGGCACTGAGAATACAAAAGGGAAAACAATGTTAGAAATATAGCATATTAAAACTCATCCACACATTCCACCTTATCTATCCTGTACACAGTGGAAGCTGAGACCAGTGTGCTGGATGAATCATCAATCAATGAGTCATCCTTTAGAGTGGTGAATCTATATACAGATAAACATGAGAGCAAAACCAACCTTTGTCTCCTAAGTATCGACTAGTGATGAAATCCAGATAGATCAGTAACCTTAGACACACACACACACACACACACACACACACACACACACACACCTATACACAATCACAACACTAGTCCTTGCTATTAATATTTAAACAGTAGTTCGGGTTCAGATAATCTGTCATATCTGAACAGGAGTATTGCAGGTAACACATTATTCTGTAATGTTTAGTCAAACTACTTTTTGTTGGTCAGTGGTCACACCTCAGACATGCAGTTTGTTGCTTTTACTTTCTTTTCCAATGACTCAGGCCTGTTTTTGAACTAGACTAATTTGTTTGTGCCCAAACCTAAGGTCAACTATTCCCACTTTCGCTAACTTTAGTGGTTTGCTTTCATACTTGTGTAGAGATGTTCTGATCCCTTTCACATTTGCATAATGCTTTCCTCATCAAAGTCATTAGGACTGTTGGCAGAGAACAATGTTGGCACCTGTTTTGTTACACACAAGAAAAATGTAGAACAATATATCATGTGGCATCAAGATGGCATTGAAGGCTATTTTCTACTCTTCCTGTGGGACGTTCTGTCACTGTTTGGCTGGACCTAAGTACAGTCACTTGGTTCACACCTGGGTTGATTGTTCATCAAAGCGACCATGAAATGAAGAGGCTCTCCTCCCACAAAAAAACAACAGCATTAGTTGTTTCAGCATATGGCCTAAAATCACACGTTTACATTGAAGTAACAAAGCCCTCTAGGGGCCGTAGGAATTATGGAACTTGTCTTTCGTGAGCAAAGGATAAAGTAGTGTGACTGTGTTATACAACCACACAGGGAAGTGGTGAGGGTGGATTGATGGGTCAACAAAACCTCAGACTTTAATACAGTAGACCATTGGTCATCCTGTCGATAGTGGCGACAGATCAGAAAATGCTTATATTTTTTCATGTAATTTGGAGGACTTGTTGGAAATGAAATACCACCACTTCTCAGACCAATAATAAGTGAGACACATAGTCCAGGAATTATCAGCACACAAAGAAGAAATCATCAACACTTAAGCAGGTGAGCAAGGTGGAATATGGCAAAACACTACAGCAGCTGAGTGCGAGGAAGTGCCTGAAAGAAGACTGAAGCATTAGTAAGGTAGACGGACAGGAGTAAAGAGTAAAGATTTAAAGTTCTTGATTTAAACAAGCTTGGTTTGTTGGAGGCAGTTTTCTCCTTATCCCCATTCTCAGATGTGTATCAGATGGTAGGAGCTGACAAATCAAGCTTGGGGAAAATGATGTCCCCTTTCAGATACTCATAAGTGGAGGAAATGACTGATACTGGTTTGTCACTGTAATATCAGTCAAGCCATGTTACACAGGAAGTACCTTGTTCTTCACTACAAAGAAATCAATGTAAGATTGGAAGAATTGAAGAGGTATGAATAATGCCAGGGACTCCATTAAGTACTGCTCCAATGCCTTGTTTTCAGGAACATTACCACATATCGATGAGGTAGCAGAAGGTCTACAGCATGTTTGAAGACTGTGGCTCTGGAAGTGCTGAAGACCTCCTTCTAACCCCAAACTCAGGTGGCACCTTGGACAGGAAGAAGAGAAGAGAGGCTAAGATACATAAAGTCCAGCTGACTATAGATTCTCCTATCTAATCTATGTAGGGGTTATGTTTCATTAGGTAGGGGTAACGTAACACCAGTGAGGGATGAAGAGATTCAAGCAATTGAAATTTGATGATTTCATGGTGTCTTCTACAAATTATCTGTCTGACCAGAGAGGTACTGTAATGTAATGTGAGTCACCCTCCTCAAGAGATGTCCAGCGAGGGAACTGGCCTCCATTACCAAGAGCCCAGAAGCTCTATGAAGATGACAAGCTGGTGAAATATGTAGTTCAACTCACCAGTACCTTCTCTTGTGCTGAGGAACCAGACAAGAATGCTGATATTGGACAATTCTGCAAAACTGTGGAACCCTGGAATTCTCGTTTTATACAACACACAGCAACTAAAGTGTGATTAAGGTTAGGGAAAGGTTGTGGTTACAGTTAATAAAAACAAAAGCATTAATTGCAGGTCAGTGACAGGACACAGATTCCATTCTTCTGCATGAAAGTCAGACGTGCTACATCACCTCTCATCTTCTACACCCTTATTTTCTGTCTTTCTACATAAAGTAGAGCGTGTTACTCTAAAGTAACACTAATTCCTGCATTGTCACTGAATGTTGGCACGGAACGTAAATCACAAGTTAGCATAATCGTCCAATATGGTCTTAATTTTGAGGAATAATGGGCTGAATGAGCTGGAAGATACATATTGGCTGCACTGCTTGCAATAAAAGCACATGCACTATTTTCCTTCAGTTTCTTGTGATGCTCTTTTGATGATTACCTCGTCCTTCCCAGCAGCATGGGTTCTGACAGGGCATCCTCATCTGGTTAAGGTGACGATAGACCTGTAAGTTGATGAGATTGGTTAAACAGACTGGGGTGCCTAAAGGTGGAGTTCTCAATACAGATAGTAGTGGGTCTCTTACTTTTGTGTTCTCATTTGTGATTCTCAGCTCAAACAATTAAAGTGATTAGAGACCACTCAAGGAGGCAAGCTCATCTTTTATAAGGTCAGACACGCTATAGTGATAGGCATTACAAACTAACATTCAACTCACTCTGCAGGAACTCAACAGAGCAATAAGATTCAGCAGCCTCCATGCCTCCTTTCTTCCTATCATTTTCATCTCTGATTCTTCTGATTCTCAAATTCCACCATAGCACACTCCAGCTCTTCCAGCAGAGTAATGATACAAGCAACTTGAGAGCACCCAGAAGAAATGCTGCCATGTTGCTACTATTCCAAACTATTACATTGACATGTCTTTATTAATACTATTGAGGACCTCTAATGATTCCATCTGAGAATGTTCACCCAGTTTTGTTGTGTTACTCCTGGAACAACCTACTGTTGCCAGAATCTTGACCTGGTCAACACAGGATCTAAAAGACTGCAACCAAATTTGACATCAAATCTATCAAAACATTTCTGTGACTTGTGGGAGCTCTCACCCACCACAAGCTGTAAAGTGTGGCCTTTAGTTCTCTGTCTGTGGATCTCCAGCGGAGCTCAAATCTCATTATGTGGTATAATTATATAATATTTGTGCTAGATCTGCACAAAAGCTGTTTTCATAAACTTCACCAGCAGTTCCATGAACTCCTCACTAAGAATTCTGTGTATGCCTGAATCCTGAATTCAGCAGTTTTATCCAGAGGCCCAAAAGGACTGTCATAGACCTGGCATTTCCATCCATCTCATATTACAGTAGTAGAGTCTTCAGAGGTTCTTTTTAGAATCAAATATTTTCATCTCTTGAAAAGTAGTAGAATCCCTGACCATTGAAATTATTGAATTATTGCACGAGTTAGTTACCATACAGATTATATTTACTGTTCTGGTTTTCCACATACACTTAAACATTAAACATAAACTTTAAAGGTATGTTTGCAAGCCATCAGTGTAATAAAGATGTACTTTTTAGAGGAAATATGTAAGTATGTAGTTTGAAAAGTTACATCCATTGACTGCCTTATGGGCCAAGATAGTTTTAACAGAACATCCGTAAAACAAAGACATTATGTTCATATTTAATAAGTAGTTCCTTGCCTCTGTGTGGGGTCATGGCTACCCAGGAACAAATGGATGAATGTTAATTGAAGAAAAAGCACAATGAAATTTGACACAAAACAAAATATGAGTTGAAATGCCTGATGGTGGGTTTTTGGTTGTGCTCCATAATGCATTGTTTACACCGTGTGGTTGTTCATTATGAAGATGTGCATTTGTGAATGTATGTGCATAGCTTCTTGGACTTCTTTTTCACAGCTACTGTGTTTTTTGGCCAATTATTATTTTTTAAATCAAAGGTTAGTTATATTTGTACAAAAGACATAAACTGACTCAACAAGTTCTTGCACTTCCAATCTTGTGAGACAACCCTAACTTCTAAGAATAACATTCATGTACAACTGTACTGGCAAATTCGTTTTAAGGATAACCCAGATTATGTTTCAACATGACAAAGAAATGTTTGTACTGAGCATACTGCATGTGCACACTATCTATGCCAAAAAGAAACCAGTGTTGACTGTTGGTAAGAAATGGGACACCAACAGCACTTTGTATGCCCTACCATATACATCAAAGTCCTCCCTAAATAAGAGGCGATATAATGTGACCTCTTAGCAAGACGGCAAGAGAGTCCTTTGGACCCAGTATATTTAAAGGTCCCACACTTCACCCATTTTGTTATCTTTACATTGGTTTCCCATCAAATTCTGATTTCGATTCCCAATTCTTATTATTACTTTTATATATCGGACAGATCAGGCTTCCACTTATGCCTTTATCAGACTACATAATATCAGACTTTCAATGCAGATATGGGGCTTCTGCAACAAAAATGACCATTGGGACCCTACAATTCCTTTATCCTGGTTAGTCTATCATAGACAAAGACAATTCACATGGCATCTGGGACGCCTCATGATGTCCCAACAAAAGACTAGCTTGTCAGAATTTTATTTCCTTCTCTCGCCCTGTTTGACAACTTCTACAAAGTGTTTTGTAACTTTGACCCATAGCATAACTGTATGTGCAAATTGTGAAAGACTGCAAGATATGATTGCTCAGGGTCCAACGTGTAGTCTGCCATGTCTGTCAGCCAGGAATTAATGACTCTATGATCGCCTAAATTATCACAGTGATCATCTCGAAATATATTGTGTAGTCTGATTACATTGCTGAGTAACTTGTTGCTACTACTCGTTAGTTTTACCTAACTACAAACGTAAAACTAAAGACTTATGAGGTTATAGCTTTGAACCTCACTTCCACTGGACTGGATCTATGGACACAAGGTAGCTCAAGAACCACAGGTGTAGAACTTGCTTGCTTAGTTTTAATCTAGTGCTGGGGCTCTAGGGATGACAATATCGGTTGGTTGGTCAGTTGATTGACCATTGACCACTTTGGTCCAGACAGTAACATCTTGACACATTTTGGATATATTTTCATAAAATGTTACTAATTCATTATCGCCTGAGGATGAATTTTATGACTTTGATGATCCCTTGGCTTTCCATCTAGCGCCATCATCTGGTCAAAATTTACATTTTTCCAATACTTTGTGTGATGGTAATCTGGAAACTGGTTAACTTGTGAGTGAAGAAGTTTCAGGAGACCTGGATGTCTTACACAGAAGCATGTATTGAAGCTCGATTGAGGAGAATAGAGAACAGCAGTACAAGTGAACACTGTGTATAGCCACCCAATTCTGAAGGTTACTTCCTGGCGAGGAGTATTTAACCCTGTGGTAGACATACAACACTACGAGTCCAAATATGGTTATTCCTCACCCTGCTGTAGATGTGTTGAGATTCTATTTGGTATCGGAATCTAAACAAGGAACTATGCTTACCTAAGTCATGTGAGTTAGGTTGTATGTTACTCCAATCATATTTAGTGCATATCTCAGAGCAGACAGTATATCAATGTGCAGTCTGGGGCATAACGCTGTCTATCTCCAACAACCTTGGTCTCCTGGGAGACAGAGCCAGCCTTGCCCTATCAGGACAACTGAACCCTGACCAGTCATCCTTGGAGACAGAGAGCTGAACTATTGCTCTGAAAAAGACAGTATATGACCCACTGCTGTTAGATTTACAAATGACCTGAATGTGACCTGGGGAACCACTGTGTCCCATTACCTTTAGCTGACCAAATACCTGCAAAACTAACTAATGAATGAAAACTAATGAATGCTAGCATGACTGTAGACTCTTAGTCCTGTTACATATATAATCGAAGCCTGTGAGTTAGTTCAGGTGTTTAACTCAAGTCCACCGCCACACTCACATGGCATACTCTTTTCACAGCAATGTATATCCAACACACCCTTTTGATCATGGGGATGTACTTAGGTTATTATTGTCACTTCCCACACCCTGCTAAGTTGCCTCTTTGTGGGACAAGGTCAGAGCCCACATAACCAAATAACGCTGTACATATTCTACATTCACATAATTTTGCATTCCATGAGTTGGCTGGCTGGAATATGTATGTCTGTTGTTGGTATTTGTTTTTGTCTTATTACTTTACAACACTTCCGTCACTTTATGTTTTTGTTATTGTGAAGCACGTTGTGACCTGGTGCTATGTAAATATTTTACTTACTGCGTCCGATACCAGTGTCAAATGACCACCTTCTCCACCACCACCAGCATCAAGACTCTATCTAGAATCATAGTGCTGACAGAAGGGTTATGCTGCAGACTGATTATGGGGCTCATCCCCATAATCAGGCACTAGTCCCAGATGGTGTCTGCAAAAAAAAAATAAAAAATCTAGTCTAGGTTTTCTCAACAGGGCTTTATATTTGTAAGCAAGTCTCTGCTGATTTTTCTTTTGTTTTTGTTTTTTTGCATATGGCTATACAGTAGAATGAACATTCTGTTACAAGAGGACACTGCCTTGCAGTTTTCCTTAACTATTCAACACCCAAACTTTCTCCATGTTTTTCCTCTCTCCTTGAATACACTCGCATTCAAACCCTCCTGCTCAATACCCCAAACTCGACCCTCTAGGATTTCAGTCTCTACATATTAAATTTCCCTTGTTTATGGAGTGCTGCACTACTGCTTTCTAGCGTGGGGTTTTTGTTATAATTCTGTTTGAGTTGGTGTGTTATTTTTATCCGTTGCATTTGTCCTTTTGTCTGTTGTGTGACATTTAATAAGCTTTGTTTGGTAAGCTAACAATCCTGATTTGTAGCATTTAGTGATGCTAATGCATTTAGTTAGACTTTGCTTTTCTTTGCTTTATTTTAACACTCTGGCCAGAGCCCTACCTTTAGCCGAAGGAAAAGAAAATCATGAATTAATCATCCAACTGTAGGGTTCAAAGACTGCATAGAGTTATAACGAAATAATGAAGAAGTGTTCACATGAAACATCCCTGGTTTAGTTGTGTAGCCCACCAGGCACGGAGATCAAATATCTGCTTTGCCATGGTCATATTATTTGATCTCAGTCACATGCATGCTCACAGAAACACATGCACATATAAGAGAGACTAACAAGGAGACGTGCACCCATACACCCCCACACAGAGAGTGTATGGCTAAACAGGAAGTGGGGCTTTTGACAGTCAGTAGTCAATTATCGTGCTGCAGGATAAAAAAAAAGCGAATGATGTTACCTAGTGATTTACCACCAAAGGATAAGCGGGTTGGTTGCCAGTCTTTGATGCTGTGAAGCTGTGATTACAGACTTTTACTTTGGCAGCTGTGGTTTTTCCTGGAAATTCACAATACAGTATGTATAAGGTACATGAAATGTATGGTTATCATTCTTAAGCTCTGCAGCAAAGGTTTGCCTTTTTCCTTTTCAGTCACAAGACTTGTATCTTTAGCTAATGTCCATACATCCAGAATACGGCTGGCAAGCAACTTACAACAAACAAGCCACACTATCAGTTTGAGGTGCTTATCTATGGAACCCAACTAGTGAGTACCAAGTCTACTTTTATTTTTTGGACTTGTGGGACAAATTAGTAATTCATACTCTCTGATTACTCAAAGTATTATTCTTGTGTATGAAAACTGTGGTTGGTTTTATTTTCATATAGCTTTGGCCATTGTTTCTGCCAATGGTTATGATACCATTGTACTCAATTTTCCTTTAATGTGTTGTTGCGGCTACTCTGGTGTTAGCAACTGGCTAACAACTGTGTTTGGGATGCATACAACCATTGAATCCATTCCTTCATAAGAATATTGTTAGATTATTTCATTTATTATATTTGTTCTTGTCCCTCAGGCCACTTCTTTTCTATAGTTTTGATGCTATGACAGTGTTTTACTAATACTGGTCAGCCTTGGCTGCTATCAGTTGGCTGCTACTTTGTAGGCTAATGTTGCACAAAATGAACTGTAAAGGTTGTCAGGACAATCTCATCTAAATGAGCCACTGGGCTATGTAAATGTTTGGTATTATTAATTAGACTTGATTAAGAAGAGTCAACAGTCTGCAAGTTTTAATCCCAAAAGTTCACCTCAGCATGTTCTTCCCCTCATTTTGAAGGAGTAGTAATCAGTGTGTGGAGTCTTTCGTTGGAATGAAAACTGGCAGAATTTTGGTTCTCCATGGTAAAACCCTTAATTAACTGATTATCAAAACTGTCATTGATTAGTTTTCTGAAGAATCAATTAATCGACTAATCGTGTCAGCACGAGTAGACTTTGCAGTAAAGGAGACAAGGGAGAGGCTGCCCTTAGTCACATCTTGCTCATCATAGAAACTGGCTGCCATCTTGGATTAACTAAAAGTGATACTCCCCTTGAATCTTAATACTATTAATTACTTACTTAAAGAAAATTACAAACCCTGTAGGCTTGAGCCTCTACAGGGACAGAGAGATTTTGCCACCTTAAGAAGATTTTGGGAGGAGTAGCATCACTTCAGTAAATTCACATCCACAAGTGAGTACAATAATTAAGTTAAATCCCACTAAGGGCAGTTTGGCTGGGTCTACTTTATCATAGATCAGTGGGAAGTAACTTATAGTGAAGACATCACTCATACAAAATCTGCAGTCTAAAGCTATAAAGTGTTACGCAGAAAACAGAAAACCTGTAAACGAAAACAGTTTTTCAATTTGATAGACAAATGCTTCTACAAGCAATTTTAAGTCAAATGTGAAATGGAAAAATCAATACTGCAGCATACAGTGAACTCACAGTTCAACGGCTGAATAAATGTTACCACCAAAGGCATTTCAGACACAGCAGTTCAACAAAGATGTTATGAAAACCCTACAGGCTCTTAAACACACATGAAGACCATTGACCTTGTGGTGGGCTGGAAATTGCAGTACTTAGCTGTTAACGTATTTAAAAAGCCATAGGTTCAGGAGAGCAGTTCTCCTCTCATCACTGGACCAAAGTTTAGCCTGTAGTTGCCCTAGAAGACGAGATAACTGACTTGCACTCATCCCACATATAAATCTTTGATCAGCTAACAGGAAGGGTGTCCAAACACATACAGTATGTAATTCACTTGAATTGTATGGCATTATGTGTGAAGGGTTAACTCAACCATAGTTACTATACATTTGTAATAATTAGTAATACTAGGACGCTGAAAGATTTTTAAGCCACTCTACTGGCATGGCTCTAGGGATGACACTGTTATATCTGAAAAACTAGTCCATAGATTGTCATGAAATTTTGTACAGACATTCATGGTCCCCAGAGGATGAATCCTACTGACTTTGTTGATCCCTTGACTTTTCCTCTAGAGCCACTATGAGGTTGCTAGTTTTAGTTTTGTGGGAAAAATCTTGACAATATCTGGATTGGTACACAACTTTGGTACAGAGTGAAATGTCTCAACAACTGTTGGATGGATTGCCATGACATTTGATACAGAGATTCATGGTACCCAGAGGATAACTTTGGGGACTTTTTATCCAGTCATTCAAATGTTGAATTTGTCCAATACTCAGCTAAGTGAGTATAAATATATAGTGAAACGCAAGCCATTACTGGTGTGGATAGCCTTGTTGATTAAAAACAAAGTTTACCTGGTTGGTAAAAAAAGCTAAGATGTACCACTCAGTTTTGTGTATAGACCCAACAGTGTGCATTTTCTTCACAGCTCAACTGTGACCTTCATCAAGTTTAAAACAATTTGGAAAGGAAATTCTGGGGGAACTAGTGAAAACTAAATGAATATCAGGAAACTTAAAAGGAATAGTTCACCATTTTGGGAGATACGCTTATTTGCTTTCTTGCTGCAAACAGGGGGAAACAGCTAGCCTGACTCTGTCTAGGTTAAAAAAAATCTACCAGCACCTCTAATTCTCACTAATTAACGCTATATCTTTTTTGTTTAATCTGCAATGACTTCGCTGTGTTGCAGTATTGACACCAGTGGACAGGGAGGCTGCTGAGGTCCTACTGGACTCTAACTGGACCTATAATGTCTGGACTTACAATTACATTCTCTGTAACTTCTCGCAAAGTGCAATACATCTTTTTACCTTGCTTCTAACGTTTTACTTATGCTTCTTACTGCTGCTGTGACATGAGAATTTTCCCCCAGGGATCTAAATTGTCCAGGACACAACTCCTCGTAAAACCATAACTTGTTTTTACACTGTGAGTTTTGTATAGATTAAACAATTAAGGTATAACGTGTTAATTGGTGAGCATTTTTGCCTTTAGACAAAGCCAGGCTAGCTGTTTCCTCCAGTTTTCAGTCTTTATGCTAAGCTAAACTAAACTAACTGGCTGCTGGCTGTATTAACAACGTATTTCTGAAATTGTAGGCCCAAATTAATTTTATTTCCTGTATTTCTTAATCTGTAAACTTTGAGGTCCGATGAGTACATTTTTAGAAATAATTCCATTACCTGTATCTGTATTGTGCTCTGCATTCATGCATACATTTAGCATTTATGGCAATGTATTACTCCACTTCCCACAGAACAGAGAGAGAGAGAAAACAGAGGACAGAGATATAAAATGAATGCTGTCCTCATTCCTTCAGATTGAAATGATGAAAAGCATCATCAGTGTCCTACTTCTGGAGTTTAGGGGTTACACTGTCATAATTACAGACACACACACACACACACACACACTCACTCACTCACTCACTCACACACACACACACACACATACACACACACACACACACTGTCTGCCTTTACACTTGTGAGGTCATTTCGTTTTCCCAAAGAACAGCCTGTGGAACCCTAACCTTAAAAGTGCATTAGAGCAGTTTGGTTGGTAACTTTGATGTGTTAATATTAATCTGTTTGAAAAAAAAAAAAAAAAAAAGCAACAAAAAACAAACAAACAACAAAAGCAATCTACCACAAATGCAACATTATTGTAGCTTGATTTAATGCTAATCAACTTCAAAGAATAATGTAAAGAAGAATATAATCTAGAAGAAGAATATGTGCTGTTTTTTGAGTTGAAATGTAGCAAGTACAATACTTGTGACACCCCCACTTGTGATACAATACATGTGAGTAAATGTAATTTGTCACTTCCACTCCTGGGGATCATGGCTGATAACACAAGACAACAAAAGTTAAACCACTCCAATGCCATTATAATGAACGAACTGAAGACTCAGAAGTAGGCTGAGATGGGTTTTTACCCATGCCAGCGGCATGGCCCTAGGGATGTTGACTGGTTGGTTGGTCAGTCGGTCGGTCCACCAGTTTTGTCCAGACTGACAAAACTAAAAGAAGTATCTCAACAACTGCTACACAGTTTGTGTGTCGCTTTGGACAAAGACGTCTGAATCCTACTGGCCTCACTTTCCAACCAGCACCACCATGTGGTTGACATTTCAATTCAATTCAGTTTTATTTATATAGCGCCATATCATAACAAAGTTATCTCAGGGCACTTTTTCGAATAGAGCAAGTCTAGACCGACTCTTTATATTTACAGAGACCCAACAGTTCCCACCATGAGCAAGCACTATGCGACAGTGGCAAGGAAAAACTCCCTTTTAACAGGTAGAAACCTTGAGCAGAACCAGGCTCAAGGTGGGCGGTCATCTGCCTCGACCGGTTGGGTTAAAGGGGGAGGGGGGGAGCGGGAGAGAGAGAGCAGGAGGAAAGAGAACGTACAGCAGCACAATACAGTTCCACATAGGATGTAAGGCAATAGATATGGTAATGGCATTGATGTTAACACCAACAGAAACAACACTAAGAGCAACACTATAATAGCAACACTAATAACAAGAGCAACAACAGCAATA